>CM070825.1:4676804-4835696 GCA_036326025.1 Chrosomus eos | reverse complement strand
TAACCCCAAACAGCCTGGAAAGGGAAGTTTTGGATTCCCAAAACACAATTCACCTGGGGGGCATTGGCCCCAAGGGGTTTTTTGGATCAAAAACCCAAAGCTTTAAGAAAGGCAATCTTGGGGGGCCCCGGGGAAGGTTTTGGAAAAACCCCCCGGGAGAAAAAAGGGGGGAACCCCACCTTTCTTTAACTTTTAAATTTTTCCCCCCAAAAACAAAGGGGTTTTTCAAAAAAAACAGCCATAGCAGCAAGTTAATTAGAAAGAAAATCCACCTGGCTTTTTTTGGTGCTTTTTCGTCCTCCCCACAGGTTTTGGGAAAATTCACAAACCCCCTAAACCCTTTTTGGGGGTTTTTTGGGGGAAAAAAAAAGGGTTTCCCGGGGGAACCCCCCAAAAAATTTTCCAAACAGGGGAAGAATTTTTAAAAAAAAAAAAAAAATTTTAAAAGGGAAAAAAAAAACAAAGATCAAAAACCTTGAAAACTTTGGCCCCTAACCCGGGCCCTAAAAATAAACCCTAGACACGACTTCTGAAGCTTTCAGACTATGTGCGTACACTTGTACAGTCCCCGAACCCTGGCCTCTGATAGAATGAGCAGGCACTAATAAAATGCTTTTGGAGCCATACTCCCGGGGCAATGCAGCGATTATGGCTGCTGCTTGTTCTGAAACTGCTGGGCTCGTCCGGGATTTGAACCCGGGACTCTCGCACCCAAAGCGAAATCATACCCCTAGACCAACGAGCCTCGTCGAAAGGTAGTCAAAGACGGAACCCCACCTGGCGTCGAGATACTAAAGTGTAGTTGTTTGAGCATCAGAAACCAATTGCAGTCATATTACAGATCAAAGGCAAAATTGTAGTACAGATAAAGACAAACAGCCTTGAGGATTTCAAAACCACAGCAGTTTTGAGTTTGGCTCAGCGCTCCACAGAATGGAGGCAACCAGTTGCTCCCGCTGAAACTGCTGGGCTCGTCCGGGATTTGAACCCGGGACCTCTCGCACCCCGAAGCGAGAATCATACCCCTAGACCAACGAGCCTGACTGTTGAGGGTTCTGGCTAGGCTACGTGCGTACACTTGTACAGTCACCCGAACGCTGGCCTCTAACAGAATGGGCGGGGCACTAGTTTTAATAGAAAGCGTTTGTCATCAGGGAGCCGCACTCATTGGCAGGCAGCGATTCTCAGTACGTTCTGTGCAAGGAAATAAACGCTTGTCATCTGGCTGAATCTTGGCTCTGTTGAAGTAAAGATGACCTCGAGCAAGAGTAAGGATTTCAAAACCACGACAGTATAGAGTTTGGCTCAGTGCCTGCAAAGGGTGGAGCCAACGGCAGCTGCTTGTTCTGAAACTGCTGGGCTCGTCCGGGATTTGAACCGGGACCTCTCGCACCCCCAAAGCGAGAATCATACCCCTAGACCAACGAGCCTCGACGAAAGGAAGTCTTTCGGTAGGTTGCCACAAATTCACAATTTCCCAACCTAAAAAGACGGAACCCCACCTGGCATTGAGATCCTAAAGTGTAGTTGTTTGAGGGATCAGAAACCACTTAAAGTCATATTACAGATCAAAGGCAATGCTTGCCAGACGAGCCCCAGTGGGCTAATGGGTAAGGGCATCAGCCTCCGGAGCTGGAGTTTGTGGGCTCAAGTCCCACCTGGGTTCGTCTTTGATGGGCTACATTTAAAGTGGCCGATCGACAAATTCAAGGATGGTTTGTTCAAAGCAATACTGTAGCCATGATGACAGCAAGATCTGAATTAGCATAGAACCGACAAACTTCTGACAGCTGTGCTTGGTTTTTGTGTGCATCATTTGTCCTTGCCCATGCATGTGTGCCCTTTCAGGCTGAAATTACACAAGCACCCTGCGCAAGAGGCCCAGTGGCTTAAGGGGAAAGGCCACTTCTTGCTTTTGCGCCGGACCAACGGAGAAAGGCTTTGCGTGCGAAAGCAGAGAGGCAGATTAAAAACAAAACAGGTGGTAAAGAGTCGTGAACTCTAAATGAAAACTAGTCATACAAAAAAATCATTGATACGTTTGTTTTGTCCATAAAAACCAAAATGGCGGGCTCTAAATATAAACAGCCTTTATAGAGGCTATGTCGTAGGCTTGACTTTTTAAGCATGGGACATCAGCCTCCAACCCAGGGCTTGCTTGTTGAGCTAGCTCTAAGCCGATGCTGCAAAAAGTCAATGATAATTTGTTTGAAAGAAACTCCACAGAAACAACAAAATATATCCGTGCTTAGCGTTTTTGCAAAAGAGCCTCGGTAATTCAATTAAGAGCGATATAAATGGTTAAAAACACACTTCGGCATCTACAGGCCTGCAAAAGTTCAATTTGGCCGAAGCATCATCCTCTGATGCAGCAGAACGTGACGTGGAAATACTAAGTGGGTTGCAGTAAATGGCCAGATATGAAACCCTGAGAATGGTTGATAAAGAAAAGCAAAGAGAATCAGAGAACCCTTGAACTCATCTAAAGGTGAGAGGGCTCGTCCGGGATTTGAACCGGGAACCTCTCGCACCCTAAAGCGAGAATCATACCCCTAGACCAACGAGCCTTACTGATGAAGTTTTCAGACTATGTGCGTACACTTGTACAGTAAAAAACCCGAACCCTGGCCATCTGATAGAATGAGCAGGCACTAATAAAATGCTTTTGGAGCCATACTCCCAGGCAAAGCAGCGATTATGGCTGCTGCTTGTTCTGAAACTGCTGGGCTCGTCCGGGATTTGAACCCGGGACCTCTCGCACCCAAAGCGAGAATCATACCCTAGACCAACGAGCCTCGTCGAAAGGTAGTCAAAGACGGAACCCCACCTGGCGTCGAGATACTAAAGTGTAGTTGTTTGAGCATCAGAAACCAATTGCAGTCATATTACAGATCAAAGGCAAAATTGTAGTACAGATAAAGACAAACAGCCTTGAGGATTTCAAAACCACAGCAGTTTTGAGTTTGGCTCAGCGCTTCCACAGAATGGAGGCAACCAGTTGCTCCCAGCTGAAAACTGCTGGGGCTCGTCCGGGATTTGAACCCGGGACCTTCTCGCACCCGAAGCGAGAATCATACCCCTAGACCAACGAGCCTGACTGTTTGGGGGTTCTGGCTAGGCTACCGTGCTTACACTTGTACATCACACGAACGCTGGCCTTTTAACAGAAGGGGGGCGGGCACTAGTTTTTAATAGAAAGCGTTTTGTCATCAGGGAGCCGCACTCTTTTGAGCAGGCGGGCGATTCTCATACGTTCTGTGGCAAGGAAATAAACGCTTGTCATCTGGCTGAATCTTGGCTCTGTTAAAGGGTAAAGATGACCTCGGGCAAGAGTAATTTAAATAAAAAACCACGACAGTATAGAGTTGGCTCAGTGCTATGCAAAGGTTGGAGCCAAACTGGCGCTGCTTGTTCTGAAACTGCTGGGCTCGCCCCGGGGAAATTTGAACCCGGACCTTTTTCGCACCCAAAACGGGGAATCATACCCCAGACCAACGAGCCTCGGTCGAAAGGAAGTCAAAGAACGGAACCCCACCGGGCTTCGAGATACTAAAGTGTAGTTTTGTTGAGCATCAGAAACCAATTCCCAGTCATATATAGCAGATCAAAGCAAAATTGTAGTACAGAAAAAGACAAACACCGTTGGGGGATTTTTCAAAACCACAGAAATTTTTTTGAGTTTGGCTCAGCGCCTCCACAGAATGGAGGCAACCAGTTGCTCCCTGCTGAAACAGCTGGGTTTTCGCCGGGATTTGAACCCGGGGACCAATCTCGCACCGCCGGAATAACCCAAAACCCAACGAGCCTGACTGTTGAGGGTTCTGGCTAGGCTAACGTGCGTACACTTGTACAGTCACACGAACGCTGGCCTCTAACAGAATGGGCGGCACTAGTTTTTAATAGAAAGCGTTTGTCATCAGGGAGCCGCACTCAATGGCAGGCAGCGATTCTCAGTACGTTCTGTGCAAGGAATAAACGCTTGTCATCTGGCTGAATCTTGGCTCTGTTGAAGTAAAGATGACCTCGAGCAAGAGTAAGGATTTTCAAAACACGACAGTATAGAGTTTGGCTCAGTGCTGCAAAAGGTTTGGAGCCAACTGGCAGCTGCTTGTTCTGAAACTGCTGGCTCGTCCGGGATTTGAACCCGGACCTCTCGCACCCAAAGCGAGAATCATACCCCTAGACCAACGAGCCTCGACGAAAGGAAGTCTTTCGGTAGGGTTTGCCACAAATTCACAAGTTCACCTCAAAGACGGAACCCCACCTGCATTGAGATCTAAAGTGTAGTTGTTTGAGCATCAGAAACCACTTAAAGTCATATTACAGATCAAAGGCAATGCTTGCCAGACGAGCCCCAGTGGGCTAATGGGTAAGGGCATCAGCCTCCGGAGCTGGAGTTTGTGGCTCAAGTCCCACCTGGGTCCGTCTTTGATGGGCTACATTTAAAGTGGCCGATCGACAAATTCAAGGATGGTTTGTTCAAAGCAATACTGTAGCCATGATGACAGCAAGATCTGAATTAGCATAGAACCGACAAACTTCTGACAGCTGTGCTTGGTTTTTGTGTGCATCATTCTGTCCTGCCCATGCATGTGTGCCCTTTCAGGCTGAATATTACACAAAGCACACCCTGCGCAAGAGGCCCAGTGGCTTAAGGGGGAAAGGCCACTTCTTGCTTTTGCGCCGGACCAACGGAGAAGGCTTTGCGTGGCGAAAGCAGAGAGGCAGATTACAAACAAAACAGGTGGTAAAGAGTCGTGAACTCTAAATGAATCTAGTCATACAAAACATCATTGATACGTTTGTTTTGTCCATATAACCAAAATGGCGGGCTCTAAATATAAACAGCCTCATAGAGGCTATGTCGTAGCTTGACTTTGAAGCATGGGACAATCAGCCTCCAACCTAGGGCTTGCTTGTTGAGCTAGCTCTAAGCCGATGCTGCAAAAAGTCAATGATAATTTGTTGAAAGAAACTCCACAGAACAACAAGTATACCCGTGCTTAGCGTTTTGCAAAAGGCCTCGGTAATTCAATTAAGAGCGATATAAAATGGTTTAAATCACACTACGGCATCTACAGGCCTGCAAAAAGTTCAATTTGGCCGAAGCATCATCCTCTGATGCAGCAGAACGTGATGTGGAGTACTAAGTGGGTTGCAGTAAATGGCCAGATATGACCATGAGAATGGTTGATAAAGAAAAGCAAAGAGAATCAGAGAACCCTTGAACTCATCCTAAAGGTGAGAGGGCTCGTCCGGGATTTGAACCCGGGACCCTCTCGCACCCTAAAGCGAGAATCATACCCCTAGACCAACGAGCCTTACTGATGAAGTTTCAGACTATGTGCGTACACTTGTACAGTCCCCGAACCCTGGCCTCTGATAGAATGAGCAGGCACTAATAAAATGCTTTTGGAGCCAATACTCCCAGGCATGCAGCGATTATGGCTGCGCTTGTTCTGAAACTGCTGGGCTCGTCCGGGATTTGAACCCGGGACCTCTCGCACCCCAAAGCGAGAATCATACCCCTAGAACCAACGAGCCTCGTCAAAAGGTAGTCTTTCGGCAGGGTGCCACAAATTCAATGAAGTTCGCCTCAAAGACGGAACCCCACCTGGCGTGCGAGATACTAAAGTGTAGTTGTTTGAGCATCAGAAACCAATTGCAGTCATATTACAGATCAAAGGCTAAAATTGTAGTACAGATAAAGACAAACAGCTTGAGGTATTTCAAAACCACAGCAGTTTTGAGGTTTGGCTCAGCGCTCCACAGAATGGAGGCAACCAGTTGCTCCCGCTGAAACTGCTGGGCTCGTCCGGGATTTGAACCCGGACCTCTCGCTACCCGAAGCGAGAATCATACCCTCTAGACCAACGAGCCTGACTGTTGAGGGTTCTGGCTAGGCTACGTGCGTACACTTGTACAGTCACCGAACGCTGGCCTCTAACAGTAATGGGCGGGCACTAGTTTTAATAGAAAGCGTTTTGTCATCAGGGAGCCGCACTCATTGCAGGCAGCGATTTCTCCAGTACGTTCTGTGCATAGGAAATAAACGCTTGTCATCTGCTGAATCTTGGCTCTGTTGAAGTAAAGATGACCCTCGAGAAAGAGTAAGGATTTCAAAACTCAAGACAGTATATGAGTTTTTGGCATCAGTGTCTGCAAAGGTGGAGCCAACTGGCAGCTGCTTGTTCTGAAAATGCTGGGCTCGTCCGGATTTGAACCCGGGACCTTCTCGCACCAAAGCGAGAATCATACCCCTAGACCAACGAGCCTCGACGAAAGGAAGTCTTTCGGTAGGTGTTGCCACAAATTCACAAGTTCACCTCAAAGACGGAACCCCACCTGGCATTGAGATCCTAAAGTGTAGTTGTTTGAGCATCAGAAACCACTTAAAGTCATATTACAGATTAAAGGAAATGCTTGCCAGACAGAGGCCCCAGTGGGCTAATGGGTAAGGGCATCAGCCTCCGGAGCTGGAGTTTGTGGGCTCAAGCCCCACTGGGTCGTCTTTGATGGGCTACATTTAAAGTGGCCGATCGACAAATTCAAGGATGGTTTGTTCAAAAAGCAATACTGTAGCCATGATTGACAGCAAGATCTGAATTAGCATAGAACCAGACAAACTTCTGACAGCTGTGCTTTGGTTTTTTGTGTGCATCATTCTGTCCTGCCCATGCATGTGTGCCCTTTCAGGCTGAAATTACACAAAGCACCCTTGCGCAAGAGGCCCAGTGGCTTAAGGGGGAAAGGCCACTTCTTGCTTTTGCGCCGGACCAACGAAGAAGGCTTTGCGTGCGAAAGCAGAGAGGCAGATTACAAACAAAACAGGTGGTAAAGAGTCGTGAACTCTAAATGAATCTAGTCATACAAAAACATCATTGATACGTTTGTTTTGTCCATATAACCAAAATGGCGGGCTCTAAATATAAACAGCCTCTATAGAGGCTATGTCGTAGGCTTGACTTTGAAGCATGGGACATCAGCCTCCAACCTAGGGCTTGCTTGTTGAGCTAGCTCTAAGAGCCGATGCTGCAAAAAGGTCATGATAATTTGTTGAAAGAAACTCCACAGAACAACAAGTATACCCGTGCTTAGCGTTTTTGCAAAAGAGCCTCGGTAATTCAATTAAGAGCGATATAAAATGGTTTAAATCACACTGACGGCATCTACAGGCCTGCAAAAAGTTCAATTTGGCCGAAGCATCATCCTCTGATGCAGCAGAAACGTGACGTGGAGTACTAAGTGGGTTGCAGTAAATGGCCAGATATGACCAAGAGAATGGTTGATAAAGAAAAGCAAAGAGAATCAGAGAACCCTTGAACTCATCCTAAAGGTGAGAGGGCTCGTCCGGGATTTGAACCCGGGACCATCTCGCACCCTAAGCGAGAATCATACCCCTAGACCAACGACCTTACTGAAGAAGTTTCAGACTATGTGCGTACACATTGTACAGTCCCCGAACCCTGGCCTCTGATAGAATGAGCAGGCACTAATAAAATGCTTTTGGGAGCCATACTCCCAGGCATGCAGCGATTATGGCTGCTGCTTGTTCTGAAACTGCTGGCTCGTCCGGGATTTGAACCCGGTGACCCTCTCGCACCCAAAGCGAGAATCATACCCTTAGACCAACGAGCCTCGTCGAAAGGTAGTCTTTCGGTAGGGTTGCCACAAATTCAATGAAGTTCGCCTCAAAGACGGAACCCCACCTGGCGTCGAGATACTAAAGTGTAGTTGTTTGAGCATCAGAAACCAATTGCAGTCATATTAAAGATCAAAGGCAAAATTGTAGTACAGATAAAGACAAACAGCCTTGAGGATTTCAAAACCACAGCAGTATTGAGTTTGGCTCAGCGCTCCACAGAATGGAGGCAACCAGTTGCTCCCGCTGAAACTGCTGGGCTCGTCCGGGATTTGAACCCGGGACCCTCTCGCACCCGAAGCGAGAATCATACCCCTAGACCAACGAGCCTGACTGTTGAGGGTTCTGGCTAGGCTACGTGCGTACACTTGTACAGTCACCGAACGCTGGCCTCTAACAGAATGGGCGGGCACTAGTTTTAATAGAAAGCGTTTGTCATCAGGGAGCCGCACTCATTGGCAGGCAGCGATTCTCAGTACGTTCTGTGCAAGGAAATAAACGCTTGTCATCTGGCTGAATCTTGGCTCTGTTGAAGTAAAGATGACCTCGAGCAAGAGTAAGGATTTCAAAACCAAGACAGTATAGAGTTTGGCTCAGTGCTGCAAAAGGGTGGAGCCAACTGGCAGCTGCTTGTTCTGAAAATGCTGGGCTCGTCCGGGATTTGAACCCGGGACCTCTCGCACCCAAAGCGAGAATCATACCCCTAGACCAACGAGCCTCGACGAAAGGAAGTCTTTCGGTAGGGTTGCCACAAATTCACAAGTTCACCTCAAAGACGGAACCCCACCTGGCATTGAGATCCTAAAGTGTAGTTGTTTTGAGCATCAGAAACCACTTAAAGTCATATTACAGATCAAAGGCAATGCTTGCCAGACGAGCCCCAGTGGGCTAATGGGTAAGGGCATCAGCCTCCGGAGCTGGAGTTTGTGGCTCAAGTCCCACCTGGGTCGTCTTTGATGGGCTACATTTAAAGTGGCCGATCGACAAATTCAAGGATGGTTTGTTCAAAGCAATACTGTAGCCATGATGACAGCAAGATCTGAATTAGCATAGAACCTTCTGAAAACTTCTGACAGCTGTGCTTGGTTTTTGTGTGCATCATTCTGTCCTGCCCATGCATGTGTGCCCTTTCAGGCTGAAATTACACAAAGCACCCTGCGCAAGAGGCCCAGTGGCTTAAGGGGGAAAGGCCACTTCTTGCTTTTGCGCCGGACCAACGGAGAAGGCTTTGCGTGCGAAAGCAGAGAGGCAGATTACAAACAAAACAGGTGGTAAAGAGTCGTGAACTCTAAATGAATCTAGTCATACAAAAACATCATTGATACGTTTGTTTTGTCCATATAACCAAAATGGCGGGCTCTAAATATAAACAGCCTCATAGAGGCTATGTCGTAGGCTTGACTTTGAAGCTTCAGACTATGTGCGTACACTTGTACAGTCCCCGAACCCTGGCCTCTGATAGAATGAGCAGGCACTAATAAAATGCTTTTGGAGCCATACTCCCAGGCATGCAGCGATTATGGCTGCTGCTTGTTCTGAAACTGCTGGGCTCGTCCGGGATTTGAACCCGGGACCTCTCGCACCCAAAGCGAGAATCATACCCCTAGACCAACGAGCCTCGTCGAAAGGTAGTCAAAGACGGAACCCCACCTGGCGTCGAGATACTAAAGTGTAGTTGTTTGAGCATCAGAAACCAATTGCAGTCATATTACAGATCAAAGGCAAAATTGTAGTACAGATAAAGACAAACAGCCTTGAGGATTTCAAAACCACAGCAGTTTTGAGTTTGGCTCAGCGCTCCACAGAATGGAGGCAACCAGTTGCTCCCGCTGAAACTGCTGGGCTCGTCCGGGATTTGAACCCGGACCTCTCGCACCCGTAGCGAGAATCATACCCCTAGACCAACGAGCCTGACTGTTGAGGGTTCTGGCTAGGCTACGTGCGTACACTTGTACAGTCACCGAACGCTGGCCTCTAACAGAATGGGCGGGCACTAGTTTTAATAGAAAGCGTTTGTCATCAGGGAGCCGCACTCATTGGCAGGCAGCGATTCTCAGTACGTTCTGTGCAAGGAAATAAACGCTTGTCATCTGGCTGAATCTTGGCTCTGTTGAAGTAAAGATGACCTCGAGCAAGAGTAAGGATTTCAAAACAACGACAGTATAGAGTTTGGCTCAGTGCTGCAAAAGGGTGGAGCCAACTGGCAGCTGCTTGT
The DNA here is from genome assembly GCA_036326025.1 of Chrosomus eos. Classification (NCBI taxonomy): domain Eukaryota; kingdom Metazoa; phylum Chordata; class Actinopteri; order Cypriniformes; family Leuciscidae; genus Chrosomus; species Chrosomus eos. Next base: position 4,825,839 of record CM070825.1, on the reverse strand, counting down.
TCTGAAACTGCTGGGCTCGTCCGGGATTTGAACCCGGGACCTCTCGCACCCAAAGCGAGAATCATACCCCTAGACCAACGAGCCTCGACGAAAGGAAGTCTTTCGGTAGGGTTGCCACAAATTCACAAGTTCACCTCAAAGACGGAACCCCACCTGGCATTGAGATCCTAAAGTGTAGTTGTTTGAGCATCAGAAACCACTTAAAGTCATATTACAGATCAAAGGCAATGCTTGCCAGACGAGCCCCAGTGGGCTAATGGGTAAGGGCATCAGCCTCCGGAGCTGGAGTTTGTGGGCTCAAGTCCCACCTGGGTCGTCTTTGATGGGCTACATTTAAAGTGGCCGATCGACAAATTCAAGGATGGTTTGTTCAAAGCAATACTGTAGCCATGATGACAGCAAGATCTGAATTAGCATAGAACCGACAAACTTCTGACAGCTGTGCTTGGTTTTTGTGTGCATCATTCTGTCCTGCCCATGCATGTGTGCCCTTTCAGGCTGAAATTACACAAAGCACCCTGCGCAAGAGGCCCAGTGGCTTAAGGGGGAAAGGCCACTTCTTGCTTTTGCGCCGGACCAACGGAGAAGGCTTTGCGTGCGAAAGCAGAGAGGCAGATTACAAACAAAACAGGTGGTAAAGAGTCGTGAACTCTAAATGAATCTAGTCATACAAAAACATCATTGATACGTTTGTTTTGTCCATATAACCAAAATGGCGGGCTCTAAATATAAACAGCCTCATAGAGGCTATGTCGTAGGCTTGACTTTGAAGCATGGGACATCAGCCTCCAACCTAGGGCTTGCTTGTTGAGCTAGCTCTAAGCCGATGCTTCAAAAAGTCAATGATAATTTGTTGAAAGAAACTCCACAGAACAACAAGTATACCCGTGCTTAGCGTTTTTGCAAAAGAGCCTCGGTAATTCAATTAAGAGCGATATAAATGGTTTAAATCACACTACGGCATCTACAGGCCTGCAAAAAGTTCAATTTGGCCGAAGCATCATCCTCTGATGCAGCAGAACGTGACGTGGAGTACTAAGTGGGTTGCAGTAAATGGCCAGATATGACCATGAAAATGGTTGATAAAGAAAAGCAAAGAGAATCAGAGAACCCTTGAACTCATCCTAAAGGTGAGAGGGCTCGTCCGGGATTTGAACCCGGGACCTCTCGCACCCTAAGCGAGAATCATACCCCTAGACCAACGAGCCTTACTGATGAAGTTTCAGACTATGTGCGTACACTTGTACAGTCCCCGAACCCTGGCCTCTGATAGAATGAGCAGGCACTAATAAAATGCTTTTGGAGCCATACTCCCAGGCATGCAGCGATTATGGCTGCTGCTTGTTCTGAAACTGCTGGGCTCGTCCGGGATTTGAACCCGGGACCTCTCGCACCCAAAGCGAGAATCATACCCCTAGACCAACGAGCCTCGTCGAAAGGTAGTCTTTCGGCAGGGTTGCCACAAATTCAATGAAGTTCGCCTCAAAGACGGAACCCCACCTGGCGTCGAGATACTAAAGTGTAGTTGTTTGAGCATCAGAAACCAATTGCAGTCATATTACAGATCAAAGGCAAAATTGTAGTACAGATAAAGACAAACAGCCTTGAGGATTTCAAAACCACAGCAGTTTTGAGTTTGGCTCAGCGCTCCACAGAATGGAGGCAACCAGTTGCTCCCGCTGAAACTGCTGGCTCGTCCGGGATTTGAACCCGGGACCTCTCGCACCCGAAGCGAGAATCATACCCCTAGACCAACGAGCCTGACTGTTGAGGGTTCTGGCTAGGCTACGTGCGTACACTTGTACAGTCACCGAACGCTGGCCTCTAACAGAATGGGCGGGCACTAGTTTTAATAGAAAGCGTTTGTCATCAGGGAGCCGCACTCATTGGCAGGCAGCGATTCTTAGTACGTTCTGTGCAAGGAAATAAACGCTTGTCATCTGGCTGAATCTTGGCTCTGTTGAAGTAATGATGACCTCGAGCAAGAGTAAGGATTTCAAAACCAAGACAGTATAGAGTTTGGCTCAGTGCTGCAAAAGGGTGGAGCCAACTGGCAGCTGCTTGTTCTGAAAATGCTGGGCTCGTCCGGGATTTGAACCCGGGACCTCTCGCACCCAAAGCGAGAATCATACCCCTAGACCAACGAGCCTCGACGAAAGGAAGTCTTTCGGTAGGGTTGCCACAAATTCACAAGTTCACCTCAAAGACGGAACCCCACCTGGCATTGAGATCCTAAAGTGTAGTTGTTTGAGCATCAGAAACCACTTAAAGTCATATTACAGATCAAAGGAAATGCTTGCCAGACGAGCCCCAGTGGGCTAATGGGTAAGGGCATCAGCCTCCGGAGCTGGAGTTTGTGGGCTCAAGCCCCACCTGGGTCGTCTTTGATGGGCTACATTTAAAGTGGCCGATCGACAAATTCAAGGATGGTTTGTTCAAAGCAATACTGTAGCCATGATGACAGCAAGATCTGAATTAGCATAGAACCGACAAACTTCTGACAGCTGTGCTTGGTTTTTGTGTGCATCATTCTGTCCTGCCCATGCATGTGTGCCCTTTCAGGCTGAAATTACACAAAGCACCCTGCGCAAGAGGCCCAGTGGCTTAAGGGGGAAAGGCCACTTCTTGCTTTTGCGCCGGACCAACGGAGAAGGCTTTGCGTGCGAAAGCAGAGAGGCAGATTACAAACAAAACAGGTGGTAAAGAGTCGTGAACTCTAAATGAATCTAGTCATACAAAAACATCATTGATACGTTTGTTTTGTCCATATAACCAAAATGGCGGGCTCTAAATATAAACAGCCTCATAGAGGCTATGTCGTAGGCTTGACTTTGAAGCATGGGACATCAGCCTCCAACCTAGGGCTTGCTTGTTGAGCTAGCTCTAAGCCGATGCTGCAAAAAGTCAATGATAATTTGTTGAAAGAAACTCCACAGAACAACAAGTATACCCGTGCTTAGCGTTTTTGCAAAAGAGCCTCGGTAATTCAATTAAGAGCGATATAAATGGTTTAAATCACACTACGGCATCTACAGGCCTGCAAAAAGTTCAATTTGGCCGAAGCATCATCCTCTGATGCAGCAGAACGTGACGTGGAGTACTAAGTGGGTTGCAGTAAATGGCCAGATATGACCAAGAGAATGGTTGATAAAGAAAAGCAAAGAGAATCAGAGAACCCTTGAACTCATCCTAAAGGTGAGAGGGCTCGTCCGGGATTTGAACCCGGGACCTCTCGCACCCTAAGCGAGAATCATACCCCTAGACCAACGAGCCTTACTGAAGAAGTTTCAGACTATGTGCGTACACTTGTACAGTCCCCGAACCCTGGCCTCTGATAGAATGAGCAGGCACTAATAAAATGCTTTTGGAGCCATACTCCCAGGCATGCAGCGATTATGGCTGCTGCTTGTTCTGAAACTGCTGGGCTCGTCCGGGATTTGAACCCGGGACCTCTCGCACCCAAAGCGAGAATCATACCCCTAGACCAACGAGCCTCGTCGAAAGGTAGTCTTTCGGCAGGGTTGCCACAAATTCAATGAAGTTCGCCTCAAAGACGGAACCCCACCTGGCGTCGAGATACTAAAGTGTAGTTGTTTGAGCATCAGAAACCAATTGCAGTCATATTACAGATCAAAGGCAAAATTGTAGTACAGATAAAGACAAACAGCCTTGAGGATTTCAAAACCACAGCAGTTTTGAGTTTGGCTCAGCGCTCCACAGAATGGAGGCAACCAGTTGCTCCCGCTGAAACTGCTGGGCTCGTCCGGGATTTGAACCCGGGACCTCTCGCACCCGAAGCGAGAATCAAAAGGCCACTTCTTGCTTTTGCGCCGGACCAACGGAGAAGGCTTTGCGTGCGAAAGCAGAGAGGCAGATTACAAACAAAACAGGTGGTAAAGAGTCGTGAACTCTAAATGAATCTAGTCATACAAAAACATCATTGATACGTTTGTTTTGTCCATATAACCAAAATGGCGGGCTTTAAATATAAACAGCCTCATAGAGGCTATGTCGTAGGCTTGACTTTGAAGCATGGGACATCAGCCTCCAACCTAGGGCTTGCTTGTTGAGCTAGCTCTAAGCCGATGCTGCAAAAAGTCAATGATAATTTGTTGAAAGAAACTCCACAGAACAACAAGTATACCCGTGCTTAGCGTTTTTGCAAAAGAGCCTCGGTAATTCAATTAAGAGCGATATAAATGGTTTAAATCACACTACGGCATCTACAGGCCTGCAAAAAGTTCAATTTGGCCGAAGCATCATCCTCTGATGCAGCAGAACGTGACGTGGAGTACTAAGTGGGTTGCAGTAAATGGCCAGATATGACCATGAGAATGGTTGATAAAGAAAAGCAAAGAGAATCAGAGAACCCTTGAACTCATCCTAAAGGTGAGAGGGCTCGTCCGGGATTTGAACCGGGACCTCTCGCACCCTAAGCGAGAATCATACCCCTAGACCAACGAGCCTTACTGATGAAGTTTCAGACTATGTGCGTACACTTGTACAGTCCCCGAACCCTGGCCTCTGATAGAATGAGCAGGCACTAATAAAATGCTTTTGGAGCCATACTCCCAGGCATGCAGCGATTATGGCTGCTGCTTGTTCTGAAACTGCTGGGCTCGTCCGGGATTTGAACCCGGGACCTCTCGCACCCAAAGCGAGAATCATACCCCTAGACCAACGAGCCTCGTCGAAAGGTAGTCTTTCGGCAGGGTTGCCACAAATTCAATGAAGTTCGCCTCAAAGACGGAACCCCACCTGGCGTCGAGATACTAAAGTGTAGTTGTTTGAGCATCAGAAACCAATTGCAGTCATATTACAGATCAAAGGCAAAATTGTAGTACAGATAAAGACAAACAGCCTTGAGGATTTCAAAACCACAGCAGTTTTGAGTTTGGCTCAGCGCTCCACAGAATGGAGGCAACCAGTTGCTCCCGCTGAAACTGCTGGGCTCGTCCGGGATTTGAACCCGGGACCTCTCGCACCCGAAGCGAGAATCATACCCCTAGACCAACGAGCCTGACTGTTGAGGGTTCTGGCTAGGCTACGTGCGTACACTTGTACAGTCACCGAACGCTGGCCTCTAACAGAATGGGCGGGCACTAGTTTTAATAGATAGCAATTGTCATCAGGGAGCCGCACTCATTGGCAGGCAGCGATTCTCAGTACGTTCTGTGCAAGGAAATAAACGCTTGTCATCTGGCTGAATCTTGGCTCTGTTGAAGTAAAGATGACCTCGAGCAAGAGTAAGGATTTCAAAACCACGACAGTATAGAGTTTGGCTCAGTGCTGCAAAAGGGTGGAGCCAACTGGCAGCTGCTTGTTCTGAAACTGCTGGGCTCGTCCGGGATTTGAACCCGGGACCTCTCACACCCAAAGCGAGAATCATACCCCTAGACCAACGAGCCTCGACGAAAGGAAGTCTTTCGGTAGGGTTGCCACAAATTCACAAGTTCACCTCAAAGACGGAACCCCACCTGGCATTGAGATCCTAAAGTGTAGTTGTTTGAGCATCAGAAACCACTTAAAGTCATATTACAGATCAAAGGCAATGCTTGCCAGACGAGCCCCAGTGGGCTAATGGGTAAGGGCATCAGCCTCCGGAGCTGGAGTTTGTGGGCTCAAGTCCCACCTGGGTCGTCTTTGATGGGCTACGTTTAAAGTGGCCGATCGACAAATTCAAGGATGGTTTGTTCAAAGCAATACTGTAGCCATGATGACAGCAAGATCTGAATTAGCATAGAACCGACAAACTTCTGATAGCTGTGCTTGGTTTTTGTGTGCATCATTCTGTCCTGCCCATGCATGTGTGCCCTTTCAGGCTGAAATTACACAAAGCACCCTGCGCAAGAGGCCCAGTGGCTTAAGGGGGAAAGGCCACTTCTTGCTTTTGCGCCGGACCAACGGAGAAGGCTTTGCGTGCGAAAGCAGAGAGGCAGATTACAAACAAAACAGGTGGTAAAGAGTCGTGAACTCTAAATGAATCTAGTCATACAAAAACATCATTGATACGTTTGTTTTGTCCATATAACCAAAATGGCGGGCTCTAAATATAAACAGCCTCATAGAGGCTATGTCGTAGGCTTGACTTTGAAGCATGGGACATCAGCCTCCAACCTAGGGCTTGCTTGTTGAGCTAGCTCTAAGCCGATGCTGCAAAAAGTCAATGATAATTTGTTCAAAGAAACTCCACAGAACAACAAGTATACCCGTGCTTAGCGTTTTTGCAAAAGAGCCTCGGTAATTCAATTAAGAGCGATATAAATGGTTTAAATCACACTACGGCATCTACAGGCCTGCAAAAAGTTCAATTTGGCCGAAGCATCATCCTCTGATGCAGCAGAACGTGACGTGGAGTACTAAGTGGGTTGCAGTAAATGGCCAGATATGACCATGAGAATGGTTGATAAAGAAAAGCAAAGAGAATCAGAGAACCCTTGAACTCATCCTAAAGGTGAGAGGGCTCGTCCGGGATTTGAACCCGGGACCTCTCGCACCCTAAGCGAGAATCATACCCCTAGACCAACGAGCCTTACTGATGAAGTTTCAGACTATGTGCGTACACTTGTACAGTCCCCGAACCCTGGCCTCTGATAGAATGAGCAGGCACTAATAAAATGCTTTTGGAGCCATACTCCCAGGCATGCAGCGATTATGGCTGCTGCTTGTTCTGAAACTGCTGGGCTCGTCCGGGATTTGAACTCGGGACCTCTCGCACCCAAAGCGAGAATCATACCCCTAGACCAACGAGCCTCGTCGAAAGGTAGTCTTTCGGCAGGGTTGCCACAAATTCAATGAAGTTCGCCTCAAAGACGGAACCCCACCTGGCGTCGAGATACTAAAGTGTAGTTGTTTGAGCATCAGAAACCAATTGCAGTCATATTACAGATCAAAGGCAAAATTGTAGTACAGATAAAGACAAACAGCCTTGAGGATTTCAAAACCACAGCAGTTTTGAGTTTGGCTCAGCGCTCCACAGAATGGAGGCAACCAGTTGCTCCCGCTGAAACTGCTGGGCTCGTCCGGGATTTGAACCCGGGACCTCTCGCACCCGAAGCGAGAATCATACCCCTAGACCAACGAGCCTGACTGTTGAGGGTTCTGGCTAGGCTACGTGCGTACACTTGTACAGTCACCGAACGCTGGCCTCTAACAGAATGGGCGGGCACTAGTTTTAATAGAAAGCGTTTGTCATCAGGGAGCCGCACTCATTGGCAGGCAGCGATTCTCAGTACGTTCTGTGCAAGGAAATAAACGCTTGTCATCTGGCTGAATCTTGGCTCTGTTGAAGTAAAGATGACCTCGAGCAAGAGTAAGGATTTCAAAACCACGACAGTATAGAGTTTGGCTCAGTGCTGCAAAAGGGTGGAGCCAACTGGCAGCTGCTTGTTCTGAAACTGCTGGGCTCGTCCGGGATTTGAACCCGGGACCTCTCGCACCCAAAGCGAGAATCATACCCCTAGACCAACGAGCCTCGACGAAAGGAAGTCTTTCGGTAGGGTTGCCACGAATTCACAAGTTCACCTCAAAGACGGAACCCCACCTGGCATTGAGATCCTAAAGTGTAGTTGTTTGAGCATCAGAAACCACTTAAAGTCATATTACAGATCAAAGGCAATGCTTGCCAGACGAGCCCCAGTGGGCTAATGGGTAAGGGCATCAGCCTCCGGAGCTGGAGTTTGTGGGCTCAAGTCCCACCTGGGTCGTCTTTGATGGGCTACATTTAAAGTGGCCGATCGACAAATTCAAGGATGGTTTGTTCAAAGCAATACTGTAGCCATGATGACAGCAAGATCTGAATTAGCATAGAACCGACAAACTTCTGACAGCTGTGCTTGGTTTTTGTGTGCATCATTCTGTCCTGCCCATGCATGTGTGCCCTTTCAGGCTGAAATTACACAAAGCACCCTGCGCAAGAGGCCCAGTGGCTTAAGGGGGAAAGGCCACTTCTTGCTTTTGCGCCGGACCAACGGAGAAGGCTTTGCGTGCGAAAGCAGAGAGGCAGATTACAAACAAAACAGGTGGTAAAGAGTCGTGAACTCTAAATGAATCTAGTCATACAAAAACATCATTGATACGTTTGTTTTGTCCATATAACCAAAATGGCGGGCTCTAAATATAAACAGCCTCATAGAGGCTATGTCGTAGGCTTGACTTTGAAGCATGGGACATCAGCCTCCAACCTAGGGCTTGCTTGTTGAGCTAGCTCTAAGCCGATGCTGCAAAAAGTCAATGATAATTTGTTCAAAAGAAACTCCACAGAACAACAAGTATACCCGTGCTTAGCGTTTTTGCAAAAGAGCCTCGGTAATTCAATTAAGAGCGATATAAATGGTTTAAATCACACTACGGCATCTACAGGCCTGCAAAAAGTTCAATTTGGCCGAAGCATCATCCTCTGATGCAGCAGAACGTGACGTGGAGTACTAAGTGGGTTGCAGTAAATGGCCAGATATGACCATGAGAATGGTTGATAAAGAAAAGCAAAGAGAATCAGAGAACCCTTGAACTCATCCTAAAGGTGAGAGGGCTCGTCCGGGATTTGAACCCGGGACCTCTCGCACCCTAAGCGAGAATCATACCCCTAGACCAACGAGCCTTACTGATGAAGTTTCAGACTATGTGCGTACACTTGTACAGTCCCCGAACCCTGGCCTCTGATAGAATGAGCAGGCACTAATAAAATGCTTTTGGAGCCATACTCCCAGGCATGCAGCGATTATGGCTGCTGCTTGTTCTGAAACTGCTGGGCTCGTCCGGGATTTGAACTCGGGACCTCTCGCACCCAAAGCGAGAATCATACCCCTAGACCAACGAGCCTCGTCGAAAGATAGTCTTTCGGCAGGGTTGCCACAAATTCAATGAAGTTCGCCTCAAAGACGGAACCCCACCTGGCGTCGAGATACTAAAGTGTAGTTGTTTGAGCATCAGAAACCAATTGCAGTCATATTACAGATCAAAGGCAAAATTGTAGTACAGATAAAGACAAACAGCCTTGAGGATTTCAAAACCACAGCAGTTTTGAGTTTGGCTCAGCGCTCCACAGAATGGAGGCAACCAGTTGCTCCCGCTGAAACTGCTGGGCTCGTCCGGGATTTGAAACCGGGACCTCTCGCACCCGAAGCGAGAATCATACCCCTAGACCAACGAGCCTGACTGTTGAGGGTTCTGGCTAGGCTACGTGCGTACACTTGTACAGTCACCGAACGCTGGCCTCTAACAGAATGGGCGGGCACTAGTTTTAATAGAAAGCGTTTGTCATCAGGGAGCCGCACTCATTGGCAGGCAGCGATTCTCAGTACGTTCTGTGCAAGGAAATAAACGCTTGTCATCTGGCTGAATCTTGGCTCTGTTGAAGTAAAGATGACCTCGAGCAAGAGTAAGGATTTCAAAACCACGACAGTATAGAGTTTGGCTCAGTGCTGCAAAAGGGTGGAGCCAACTGGCAGCTGCTTGTTCTGAAACTGCTGGGCTCGTCCGGGATTTGAACCCGGGACCTCTCGCACCCAAAGCGAGAATCATACCCCTAGACCAACGAGCCTCGACGAAAGGAAGTCTTTCGGTAGGGTTGCCACAAATTCACAAGTTCACCTCAAAGACGGAACCCCACCTGGCATTGAGATCCTAAAGTGTAGTTGTTTGAGCATCAGAAACCACTTAAAGTCATATTACAGATCAAAGGCAATGCTTGCCAGACGAGCCCCAGTGGGCTAATGGGTAAGGGCATCAGCCTCCGGAGCTGGAGTTTTGGGCTCAAGTCCCACCTGGGTCGTCTTTGATGGGCTACGTTTAAAGTGGCCGATCGACAAATTCAAGGATGGTTTGTTCAAAGCAATACTGTAGCCATGATGACAGCAAGATCTGAATTAGCATAGAACCGACAAACTTCTGACAGCTGTGCTTGGTTTTTGTGTGCATCATTCTGTCCTGCCCATGCATGTGTGCCCTTTCAGGCTGAAATTACACAAAGCACCCTGCGCAAGAGGCCCAGTGGCTTAAGGGGGAAAGGCCACTTCTTGCTTTTGAGCCGGACCAACGGAGAAGGCTTTGCGTGCGAAAGCAGAGAGGCAGATTACAAACAAAACAGGTGGTAAAGAGTCGTGAACTCTAAATGAATCTAGTCATACAAAAACATCATTGATACGTTTGTTTTGTCCATATAACCAAAATGGCGGGCTCTAAATATAAACAGCCTCATAGAGGCTATGTCGTAGGCTTGACTTTGAAGCATGGGACATCAGCCTCCAACCTAGGGCTTGCTTGTTGAGCTAGCTCTAAGCCGATGCTGCAAAAAGTCAATGATAATTTGTTCAAAGAAACTCCACAGAACAACAAGTATACCCGTGCTTAGCGTTTTTGCAAAAGAGCCTCGGTAATTCAATTAAGAGCGATTAAAATGGTTTAAATCACACTACGGCATCTACAGGCCTGCAAAAAGTTCAATTTGGCCGAAGCATCATCCTCTGATGCAGCAGAACGTGACGTGGAGTACTAAGTGGGTTGCAGTAAATGGCCAGATATGACCATGAGAATGGTTGATAAAGAAAAGCAAAGAGAATCAGAGAACCCTTGAACTCATCCTAAAGGTGAGAGGGCTCGTCCGGGATTTGAACCCGGGACCTCTCGCACCCTAAGCGAGAATCATACCCCTAGACCAACGAGCCTTACTGATGAAGTTTCAGACTATGTGCGTACACTTGTACAGTCCCCGAACCCTGGCCTCTGATAGAATGAGCAGGCACTAATAAAATGCTTTTGGAGCCATACTCCCAGGCATGCAGCGATTATGGCTGCTGCTTGTTCTGAAACTGCTGGGCTCGTCCGGGATTTGAACTCGGGACCTCTCGCACCCAAAGCGAGAATCATACCCCTAGACCAACGAGCCTCGTCGAAAGGAAGTCTTTCGGCAGGGTTGCCACAAATTCAATGAAGTTCGCCTCAAAGACGGAACCCCACCTGGCGTCGAGATACTAAAGTGTAGTTGTTTGAGCATCAGAAACCAATTGCAGTCATATTACAGATCAAAGGCAAAATTGTAGTACAGATAAAGACAAACAGCCTTGAGGATTTCAAAACCACAGCAGTTTTGAGTTTGGCTCAGCGCTCCACAGAATGGAGGCAACCAGTTGCTCCCGCTGAAACTGCTGGGCTCGTCCGGGATTTGAACCCGGGACCTCTCGCACCCGAAGCGAGAATCATACCCCTAGACCAACGAGCCTGACTGTTGAGGGTTCTGGCTAGGCTACGTGCGTACACTTGTACAGTCACCGAACGCTGGCCTCTAACAGAATGGGCGGGCACTAGTTTTAATAGAAAGCGTTTGTCATCAGGGAGCCGCACTCATTGGCAGGCAGCGATTCTCAGTACGTTCTGTGCAAGGAAATAAACGCTTGTCATCTGGCTGAATCTTGGCTCTGTTGAAGTAAAGATGACCTCGAGCAAGAGTAAGGATTTCAAAACCACGACAGTATAGAGTTTGGCTCAGTGCTGCAAAAGGGTGGAGCCAACTGGCAGCTGCTTGTTCTGAAACTGCTGGGCTCGTCCGGGATTTGAACCCGGGACCTCTCGCACCCAAAGCGAGAATCATACCCCTAGACCAACGAGCCTCGACGAAAGGAAGTCTTTCGGTAGGGTTGCCACAAATTCACAAGTTCACCTCAAAGACGGAACCCCACCTGGCATTGAGATCCTAAAGTGTAGTTGTTTGAGCATCAGAAACCACTTAAAGTCATATTACAGATCAAAGGCAATGCTTGCCAGACGAGCCCCAGTGGGCTAATGGGTAAGGGCATCAGCCTCCGGAGCTGGAGTTTGTGGGCTCAAGTCCCACCTGGGTTGTCTTTGATGGGCTACATTTAAAGTGGCCGATCGACAAATTCAAGGATGGTTTGTTCAAAGCAATACTGTAGCCATGATGACAGCAAGATCTGAATTAGCATAGAACCGACAAACTTCTGACAGCTGTGCTTGGTTTTTGTGTGCATCATTCTGTCCTGCCCATGCATGTGTGCCCTTTCAGGCTGAAATTACACAAAGCACCCTGCGCAAGAGGCCCAGTGGCTTAAGGGGGAAAGGCCACTTCTTGCTTTTGCGCCGGACCAACGGAGAAGGCTTTGCGTGCGAAAGCAGAGAGGCAGATTACAAACAAAACAGGTGGTAAAGAGTCGTGAACTCTAAATGAATCTAGTCATACAAAAACATCATTGATACGTTTGTTTTGTCCATATAACCAAAATGGCGGGCTCTAAATATAAACAGCCTCATAGAGGCTATGTCGTAGGCTTGACTTTGAAGCATGGGACATCAGCCTCCAACCTAGGGCTTGCTTGTTGAGCTAGCTCTAAGCCGATGCTGCAAAAAGTCAATGATAATTTGTTGAAAGAAACTCCACAGAACAACAAGTATACCCGTGCTTAGCGTTTTTGCAAAAGAGCCTCGGTAATTCAATTAAGAGCGATATAAATGGTTTAAATCACACTACGGCATCTACAGGCCTGCAAAAAGTTCAATTTGGCCGAAGCATCATCCTCTGATGCAGCAGAACGTGACGTGGAGTACTAAGTGGGTTGCAGTAAATGGCCAGATATGACCATGAGAATGGTTGATAAAGAAAAGCAAAGAGAATCAGAGAACCCTTGAACTCATCCTAAAGATGAGAGGGCTCGTCCGGGATTTGAACCCGGGACCTCTCGCACCCTAAGCGAGAATCATACCCCTAGACCAACGAGCCTTACTGATGAAGTTTCAGACTATGTGCGTACACTTGTACAGTCCCCGAACCCTGGCCTCTGATAGAATGAGCAGGCACTAATAAAATGCTTTTGGAGCCATACTCCCAGGCATGCAGCGATTATGGCTGCTGCTTGTTCTGAAACTGCTGGGCTCGTCCGGGATTTGAACCCGGGACCTCTCGCACCCAAAGCGAGAATCATACCCCTAGACCAACGAGCCTCGTCGAAAGGTAGTCTTTCGGCAGGGTTGCCACAAATTCAATGAAGTTCGCCTCAAAGACGGAACCCCACCTGGCGTCGAGATACTAAAGTGTAGTTGTTTGAGCATCAGAAACCAATTGCAGTCATATTACAGATCAAAGGCAAAATTGTAGTACAGATAAAGACAAACAGCCTTGAGGATTTCAAAACCACAGCAGTATTGAGTTTGGCTCAGCGCTCCACAGAATGGAGGCAACCAGTTGCTCCCGCTGAAACTGCTGGGCTCGTCCGGGATTTGAACCCGGGACCTCTCGCACCCGAAGCGAGAATCATACCCCTAGACCAACGAGCCTGACTGTTGAGGGTTCTGGCTAGGCTACGTGCGTACACTTGTACAGTCACCGAACGCTGGCCTCTAACAGAATGGGCGGGCACTAGTTTTAATAGAAAGCGTTTGTCATCAGGGAGCCGCACTCATTGGCAGGCAGCGATTCTCAGTACGTTCTGTGCAAGGAAATAAACGCTTGTCATCTGGCTGAATCTTGGCTCTGTTGAAGTAAAGATGACCTCGAGCAAGAGTAAGGATTTCAAAACCACGACAGTATAGAGTTTGGCTCAGTGCTGCAAAAGGGTGGAGCCAACTGGCAGCTGCTTGTTCTGAAACTGCTGGGCTCGTCCGGGATTTGAACCCGGGACCTCTCGCACCCAAAGCGAGAATCATACCCCTAGACCAACGAGCCTCGACGAAAGGAAGTCTTTCGGTAGGGTTGCCACAAATTCACAAGTTCACCTCAAAGACGGAACCCCACCTGGCATTGAGATCCTAAAGTGTAGTTGTTTGAGCATCAGAAACCACTTAAAGTCATATTACAGATCAAAGGCAATGCTTGCCAGACGAGCCCCAGTGGGCTAATGGGTAAGGGCATCAGCCTCCGGAGCTGGAGTTTGTGGGCTCAAGTCCCACCTGGGTCGTCTTTGATGGGCTACATTTAAAGTGGCCGATCGACAAATTCAAGGATGGTTTGTTCAAAGCAATACTGTAGCCATGATGACAGCAAGATCTGAATTAGCATAGAACCGACAAACTTCTGACAGCTGTGCTTGGTTTTTGTGTGCATCATGCTGTCCTGCCCATGCATGTGTGCCCTTTCAGGCTGAAATTACACAAAGCACACTGCGCAAGAGGCCCAGTGGCTTAAGGGGGAAAGGCCACTTCTTGCTTTTGCGCCGGACCAACGGAGAAGGCTTTGCGTGCGAAAGCAGAGAGGCAGATTACAAACAAAACAGGTGGTAAAGAGTCGTGAACTCTAAATGAATCTAGCCATACAAAAACATCATTGATACGTTTGTTTTGTCCATATAACCAAATTGGCGGGCTCTAAATATAAACAGCCTCATAGAGGCTATGTCGTAGGCTTGACTTTGAAGCATGGGACATCAGCCTCCAACCTAGGGCTTGCTTGTTGAGCTAGCTCTAAGCCGATGCTGCAAAAAGTCAATGATAATTTGTTCAAAGAAACTCCACAGAACAACAAGTATACCCGTGCTTAGCGTTTTTGCAAAAGAGCCTCGGTAATTCAATTAAGAGCGATATAAATGGTTTAAATCACACTACGGCATCTACAGGCCTGCAAAAAGTTAAATTTGGCCGAAGCATCATCCTCTGATGCAGCAGAACGTGACGTGGAGTACTAAGTGGGTTGCAGTAAATGGCCAGATATGACCATGAGAATGGTTGATAAAGAAAAGCAAAGAGAATCAGAGAACCCTTGAACTCATCCTAAAGGTGAGAGGGCTCGTCCGGGATTTGAACCCGGGACCTCTCGCACCCTAAGCGAGAATCATACCCCTAGACCAACGAGCCTTACTGATGAAGTTTCAGACTATGTGCGTACACTTTTACAGTCCCCGAACCCTGGCCTCTGATAGAATGAGCAGGCACTAATAAAATGCTTTGGGAGCCATACTCCCAGGCATGCAGCGATTATGGCTGCTGCTTGTTCTAAAACTGCTGGGCTCGTCCGGAATTTGAACCCGGGACCTCTCGCACCCAAAGCGAGAATCATACCCCTAGACCAACGAGCCACGTCGAAAGGTAGTCTTTCGGCAGGGTTGCCACAAATTCAATGAAGTTCGCCTCAAAGACGGAACCCCACCTGGCGTCGAGATACTAAAGTGTAGTTGTTTGAGCATCAGAAACCAATTGCAGTCATATTACAGATCAAAGGCAAAATTGTAGTACAGATAAAGACAAACAGCCTTGAGGATTTCAAAACCACAGCAGTTTTGAGTTTGGCTCAGCGCTCCACAGAATGGAGGGAACCAGTTGCTCCCGCTGAAACTGCTGGGCTCGTCCGGGATTTGAACCCGGGACCTCTCACACCCAAAGCGAGAATCATACCCCTAGACCAGTGTTTCTCAAACTTTTTCAGCCCAAGGACCACTTTATCTTCCAATTTTTTTCTGAGGACCACCTAACAAAATCCCACTCTAACTCACCCCCAAAAAACAACAAAATTGTAAGGATAAGCTAAATTTAAGTTTATTATTGTAACAATTCAATGTGTTTGAGTTCTGTTTTGAGATCTTGTTTCCCCCTGTCTTTGTGGTTTTTTGGTTTAGTCCTGTTAAGTTTTCCCGCTCCTCGTTTGTGTTCAGTTTTATCACCTGTGTCCTGTTAATTATCCCATTATTCCTTGTGTATTTAAGCCCTGTGTTTTCTCCTAGTGTTTGTCGATCGTCGTCTATGTATGGTTGTGTGTAAACCTTGAAGTCCTGGAGTTTTGTTCTTGTTTCATTTTTGAAAGTTTCATTTTGTTATTAAAACTACTATATTGAAGCTTCCGTGTCCTCGTCTTCGGTCACCTGCACCCAACCCTGACAATTATGCAACTGTTGCAAGTCAAAAACTAGTTATTCAAACACAAATGCAATAATATGATCAGAAATTATTATATGAATTTTATTTCATTTGAAAAAGTAAATGTAAAATGAGCTGCAGCTTAATATGAACAACAAACTGCACATGTGGGGAAAAAAACTGCAATTAAACATACTGTAACAGCCTAGGTCCCACCTAATGTCATTCCAAAGAGCCATTAGTTTAAAACTGAGGTGGCGGGTATACGAAGGATATGGTTTTAACTATGGTAACAATAAAATGCTGAAAAAAAAATTCCCCTTAATGTCCAATATCACCGAAATTACTGGGATTTTACACATGAAACAAAAACTAGTACATTACGAAAGTAATAGATCTGTAGATTTTATATTTTGAGTTTTTCATCTAAAACTTAACATTTGTGGTGCTGTAGTCTTGCTGCTTTCAGTGGACGATTGGTCTTTTCTTTTGACTCCTCTTTGGTTTAGCCATCGATCAATTTTTACGTTATTGAAACAGAATGGCAAGAACTGTTATCACAGTTTTGTTTCGCTTTAATGTTTCCATGGTGACGCGTCATTGCTTGTCAAGTGACACAGCGCAAACATAACACAGCGCTGAATGAATGATGATCTGCTTTTGTCATTTTTCCTTTTTTATTCAAAATATTCACAAATATATTAGCTATAACATGAAACACTGATATTCCGATTGTCAAATATGTGCACGTGGATGTGTTTTGTTGTTTAAACACCTTTATAACGATCGCGTTAGTTGAGCTGTATGTGCGATGGGCGGCGCCATGTTAGTTTACAACGCGTCAATTCCTCAACTTCTCACGAAATACACGAAAGTAAGTGGCCGGTGAACTGGGAGAAGAATAGGGTAAAATGTAAAGCTACTTACACAATGTATATCTAATATGAATAAAACGTGTCGTCTTTTTACAATGGGAAGGATTATTATTGCCGCTTCCATAGACATCACCAGTGTATTTTTACAAACTCAAAATCATTGTTTTGCTAGTATATATGTGTATTTAAATGCCTGAAACCTAAAATAAACATTATGTGGTTGAAAACACTGAATAGTTGTGATATATTACAGCACGTCTGTCTCTGGCTCAG
This sequence comes from Chrosomus eos, assembly GCA_036326025.1. Classification (NCBI taxonomy): domain Eukaryota; kingdom Metazoa; phylum Chordata; class Actinopteri; order Cypriniformes; family Leuciscidae; genus Chrosomus; species Chrosomus eos. The sequence continues at coordinate 4,808,899 of CM070825.1, read as the reverse complement.
CGCCAGCCAACGCGCGAAAGCACGTTTGAATTTAGCAGTTGATCACGTAATGCACTGAAGTTCTAATAACACCGTGTGGATCTTACGCTCCAGGGACCAGCCAAGACTGATCACAACGTTGTGATCGTACGTGCGAAAGGGTTAAATAAGTGACGATTTTGTAAACACTTGCCTAGTTTAAGTCATCTTTTCGCGGACCACTAGGGGCGATGGCGGACCACTAGTGGTCCGCGGACCACACTTTGAGAATTACTGCCCTAGACCAACGAGCCTCGCCGAAAGGTAGTCTTTCGGCAGGGTTGCCACAAATTCAATGAAGTTCGCCTCAAAGACGGAACCCCACCTGGCGTCGAGATACTAAAGTGTAGTTGTTTGAGCATCAGAAACCAATTGCAGTCATATTACAGATCAAAGGCAAATTTGTAGTACAGATAAAGCCTTGAGGATTTCAAAATCACAGCAGTTTTGAGTTTGGCTCAGCGCTCCCCAGAACGGAGGTTCTGAAGAAGGACTACAGGAGCCTGATCGAGACGGTACGCACCACATCGCCTAGAGCAGGTGTGCCCAACCCTGCTCCTGGCGATCGACTGTCCTGCACAGTTCATCTCCAACCCTAATCAAACACACCTGAAGGTCTTCAATTAAGGTCTTAACAACCAATTAAGGTCTTCAGGATTACTTGAAAATTAAAGGCAGGTGTGTTTGATCAGGGTTAGAGATAAACTGTGCAGGACAGTCGATCACCAGGAGCAGGGTTGGGCACACCTGGCCTAGAGCAACGATCGTCGTGTCTGGACCGCTTCCCACGTACCGACTTGGACAAGAAAGGTTCAGTAGATTATTTGCTTTAAATGAATAGATAATGTCATGGTGTAATGAACAGAAACTGCTCTTTGTAAATAATTGGAATCTGTTTTGGGAGCGACCTAGGCTCTTCCGTCCTGATGGCCTGCACCCCAGTAGAGTCGGAGCAGCTGTTCTGTCGGACAACATCTCCAAGACGCTACACACCATCTGACTAGTAAGTCAAAGTCCAAATCACAGTCTTTGCTGTCCCAACTTAATTGATATAAGTACCAATGTAGAACATTATATAGAAACTGTGTCTATTCCTCGCTTAGTGAGGCCAAACAATAAATCTACTGTAGGATCTAGCAAGAATATTATTGTAATTAAACCAGAAAATCTAAATATCAGTGAACAAAAACAATTTCTAAAGCTAGGTCTTCTAAACATCAGATCGCTCACACCTAAGGCGGTTATTGTAAATGAAATGGTCACAGATAATAATTACGATGTTCTGTGCCTTACTGAAACCTGGCTTAAACCAAATGATTATTTCGGTCTAAATGAGTCTACTCCACCAGGATATTGATATAAGCATGAGCCCCGTCTGATCGGTCGTGGCGGCGGTGTTGCAACCTATCTATAGAGATATTCTTAATGTTACTCAGAAAACTTGTCATAGGTTTAATTCGTTTGAAGTACTTGTGCTAAATGTTACGCTCTTAGATGTAAGAAAGAAATCCTTATTATCTCTAGCCTTGGCTACCGTATATAGACCTCCAGGGCCATATGCTGATTTCCTAAAAGATTTTGCAGACTTTCTCTCAGACCTATTGGTTAATGTCGATAAAGCAATAATTGTTGGCGACTTTAACATACACGTAGATAATACAAATGATGCGTTAGGGGCTGCGTTTACAGATTTATTAAACTCTTTTGGGGTGAAGCAAAACGTCAGTGGTCCCACTCATCGTCTAAATCATACACTAGATTTAATCATATCATATGGAACCGATCCAACCGATATAGATATTATACCGCAAAGTGACGATCTCACTGATCATTACATGGTAACTTGCATAATACGCACTGCTGAAATTTGTCATGTTGCACCACGTTATAGACCAGGCAGAACAATCCTTCCAACCACTATAAATAGATTCTCAAATAGCTTACCTGATCTATCTCAGCTTCTCAGTGAACCCAAACAAACAGATGAACTAGAGGAAATGACTAGCAGTTTGAGCACCGTTTTCTCTAGTACACTAGATATTGTCAAGTCAAGTCAAGTCACCTTTATTTATATAGCGCTTTTTACAATACAAATTGTTTCAAAGCAGCTTTACAGAGATAACAGGAAAACAATGTTGTAATAGTATTGTTCAATTGAAAATTAAATGTCCCCAACTAAGCAAGCCAAAAGGCGAAGGCAACAGTGGCAAGGAACCAAAACTCCATCAGGTGACAGAATGGAGAAAAAAACCTTGGGAGAACCCAGGCTCAGTCGGGGGGCCAGTCCTCCTTTGGCCAACGAATGAACAGTGTATGATTATGAGTTAGGCAGCATAATGTCAGGAGTCAGATGTGATCAGAACTTTCACGATATTATCCAGTTCATCTGGTTGGGTTGGGTCATCCGGCCGGTGAGGAGATGAGTGTGGTGAGGTGTCCATGGGCCTTCACAGCCCTGATAATGCGTGTCGTTGTGTCCATATGATGGTCCTTCATCAGATCTGGATATGCCCTGAATCCGGCGGTCTGCGGTAAACCTCGGGATAAACAGAGAGACTAATATTAGCGTAGACGCCATCCTTCTTATGATGTACAAAGTACATCAGGAATTATGGGAAGTGTTCCCGGTTCCGGCTGATCTAATCTATGCAGCCTAACATTGAATTATAGAAATCTATAATGTGTTATGTGTATGCTAAGACAAAGAGATGTGTTTTTAGTCTAGATTTAAACTGACAGACTGTATCTGCTTCCCGGACCGTGTTAGGAAGATTGTTCCAAAGTTTTGGTGCTAAATAGGAAAAGGATCTACCGCCAGCAGTCGATTTTGATATTCTAGGTATTATCAACTGGCCAGAATTTTGAGATCGCAATAGACGTGAAGGACTATAATGCGTTAAGAGCTCGCTCAAGTACTGGGGAGCTAAACCATTTAGTGCTTTGTAAATAATCAGCAATATTTTAAAATTTATACGATGTTTAATAGGCAGCCAATGCAGTGTTGACAGAACCGGGCTAATTTGGTCATACTTCCTGGTTCTGGTAAGAACTCTAGCGGCTGCGTTTTGAACTAGCTGTAGTTTGTTTAATAAGCATGCAGGGCAACCACCCAGTAGAGCATTACAATAATCTAGCCTTGAGGTCATGAAAGCATGAACTAATTGTTCCGCATGTGTCAGTGAGAGCATATGACGTAATTTAGATATATTTTTAAGATGGAAAAATGTGGTTTTACAGATACTAGACACGTGACTTTCAAATGAAAGATTGGTATCAAAGAGCACACCCAGGTTCCTAACTGACGTCGAAGACTTAACAGAGCAGCCATCAAGTGTTAGACAGTATTCTAGGTTATTAGGTGAGGAAGTTTTTTGTCCAATGATTAGAATCTCTGTTTTTTCAGAATTTAGTTATAGGAAATTACTGGTCATCCAATTTTTTATATCAGCTATGCATTCCGTTAATTTTGTGAATTGGTAAGTTTCGTTAGGTTTTGAAGAAATATACAGCTGAGTATCATCAGCAGAACAGTGAAAGCTAATTCCATATTTCCTAATTATATCTCCTAATGGTAGCATGTACAGAGTGAACAGCAGCGGTCCTAGTACTGAGCCTTGTGGTACGCCATACTGAACTTGTGATCGATAAGACATCTCTTCACTTACTGCTACAAACTGAAAACGGTCAGATAAGTATGATTTAAACCATGCTAGTGCAATTCCGCTAATGCCAACATAGTTTTCTAGTCTATTTAAAAGAATGTTGTGGTCGATAGTATCAAATGCAGCACTAAGATCAAGTAACACTAATAGAGAGATACAACCACGATCGGATGATAGGAGCAAATCATTTGTGACTTTAATGAGAGCAGTCTCAGTACTATGGTACGGTCTAAATCCGGACTGAAAAGCCTCGCAGATATTATTTCTTTCTAAAAAGGAACACAGTTGTGAGGATACTGCTTTTTCTAGTATCTTTGACAGAAAAGGCAGATTCGAGATTGGCCTGTAATTGACTAATTCTGTAGGATCAAGTTGCGGTTTTTTAACAAGCGGTTTAATCATAGCCAACTTAAAGGTTTTTGGTACGTATCCTAATGACAAAGATGAATTAATGATATCTAGAAGAGGATCTATGACCTCTGGAAGCATCTCTTTCAGTAGCTTAGTCGGTATAGGGTCTAACATACAAGTTGTCGATTTAGATGAATTAACAATTTTGCTAAATTCTTCCTCTGCTATAGCAACAAATGAATCAAAATGTTCCTCACGGAGACTACAATATACTCCCTGATGCGATACTGTAGTAGACGGTTGCATAGTTATAATTATGTCCCTGATATTATCAATCTTATAAGTGAAGAAGTTCATAAAGTCATTACTGCTGTGTTTCTTGGAAACTTCTTGGCTTGAAGCTTTCTTTTTCGTTAGTTTAGTCACTTGTTCAAATAAATACCTAGGATTATGTTTATTTTCTTCTAATAGGGTTGAAAAATAATTAGTTCTAGCATCTTTTAAGGCCTCTCTGTAAGCAATCGAGCTCTCCTTCCATGAAATCCGAAATACCTCTAGTTTTGTTTTCTTCCAGTTTCGCTCCATTTTTCTGGCTGCTCTCTTAAGGGCCCGGCTGTGCTCATTGTACCACGGCGTTGGACTATTTTATTTAATCTTCTTTAAGCGCAGCGGAGCAACTGTGTCTAAAGTGCTGGAAAAGATTGAGTTAAAAGTTTCTGTTGCAATATCAAGTTCTTCTAAGCTATCTGGGATGCTGAGATTATGAAACTGATTTGGAAGATTATTGATAAAGCAATCTTTAGTGGCAGAAGTGATAGGTCTAACATATTTATAACACGGAGTCGGCTTTGCAGCCTTGGCTAAATGTAATTTACACGAGACTAGATAATAATCAGAGATGTCGTCGCTCTGCTGCAGAATTTCAACGGCATCAACATCTATTCCATGTGATAATATTAGATCTAGAGTATGATTACGACAATGAGTAGGTCCTGCCACGTGTTGTCTCACTCTAATTGAGTTTATAATGTCTTTAAATGCCAATCTCAATGCATCTTTTTCATTATCTACATGTATATTAAAATCACCAAAAATTAGGACTTTATCTGCAGCCAATACTAATTCTGATAGAAAGTCAGCAAATTCTTTGATAAAATCTTTATGGTGCCCTGGTGGCCTGTATACAGTAGCCAGCAGAATTCTCAAACGTGATTTATTGTTTACACTATAAACAATAGTGTTTTTTTAATTTTTACATTAAGCACCAACACTTCAAAAGAAGTATATTTAAAACTAGATTTCTTAGTGGTTTTGAGAATATTACTATAAATTACAGCAACACCTCCCCCTTTGCCTTTCGGACGAGGCTCATGTTTATAACAATAATCTTGCGGGGTGGACTCATTTAAAGTAATGTAATCGTTTGGTTTTAGCCAGATTTCTGTCAAACACAGCACATCTAGGTTATAGTCTTTAATCTTATCATTAACTATGAGCGATTTTGAATTAAGGGATCGAATATTCAGCAACCCAAGCTTTATCGTTTGCTCATCTGTATTATATCTGTTTTTTATTTGTTGAACATCAATTAGATTTTTAACCTTAGAAAGGTTTGGCAGTTTTTTGGATTTCCAAATTCGGGGAACAGACACAGTCTCTATATGATGATATCTAGGTGAAAGAGTCTTTATGTGATGGGATTTATCTGACCTTGGTGACGTGAGGCCGCTAGCAGACGGTCGGTTTAGCCAGTTTGTCTGCTTCCTGACCTGAGCCCCAGATTGTCATGTTTTATCTCTAAGACTATGAGCCAAATTACTAGAGAGAAGAGCAGCACCATCCCAGGTGGGATGAATACCATCTCTTTTCAACAGGTCAGGCTTGCCCCAAAAACTTTTCCAATTGTCTATGAATTCTATATTATGTTGCGGACACCAATTAGACAACCAGCCATTGAGTGAACACAATCTACTAACTATCTCATCACTCCTTCGAACAGGAAGAGGGCCAGAGCAGATTACAGTGCCTGACATCGTACTTGCGAGTTCAAACACCTCTTTAATATTAATTTTGGTGATCTCCGACTGGCGAAGTCGAACATCATTAGTGCCGACGTGAATAACAATCTTAGAGAATTTACGATTAGCATTAGCCAGCACTTTTAAATTTGCTTTGATGTCAGGCGCTCTGGCTCCCGGCAAACATGTGACTATGGTGGCTGGTGTCTCTATTTTCACGTTCCGTGTAATAGAATCGCCAATTACCAGGGCACAATCAACAGCATTCTCAGTGGGTGTTTCACTGAGAGGGGCAAATCGATTTGTTATGGTAACCGGAACAGAAGAGTGGTTTTTTGATCCGTGACTAGAGCGATTTCTCACCGTCACCCATCTGCCTGGCTGCACAGGCAATAACTCAGCCGGAACCGAATCATGTAAATGGTTCACTATGCAGACATCCCAAGTCTCCCGGAAGTTCCGGGAGTCTCCCGCATATTGATAGCGTCTCCCTGATGCCCGCAAATTAGTTCAAATCTCCCGGATTCTATAACGCGCGTGCGAGACAGAACATACTGCGCGCATAACAAACATAGAGCGCGCGCGCGCACGCACGACAGAAAGGGAAACACACCTTGCGAGTGTGTCTCGCGCTCTCCTGTGCGCTCGCTATGTATGCGCGCAGTATATGTATGCTCGCTATGTATGCCCCCCCCCCCCCCCCCCCCCCCCCCCGCCAACAATCCAGTCAACCGCCCCCCCCGTCAACAAACCGGTCACCAAGATACCTCCCTGAAATGACTTCTTGCAGGTTGGGATGTCTGCAATATGCTATACGCATCCAAAGTAGTATCTAAAGCTCGAGCACACTTACTATCCTCAATTAAAGTTTGGATGCGTGTCTCTAATTCTGAAATCTTCTCCGTCAGCCTGACTGTCTCCTTGCATTTATCACATATAAACCCTATGCCGACGGGGAAGGCTATAGTAAACATATGGCATGTGGTGCAAGTGACAATAACAGGACAAGACATTACTCACCGTGTTTGTTGACTGATTCTTACTCACCTGGGCTTTTTATGAACTCAGATGCGCGGGCGCGCACGAGAAAAATAAATAAATAACTGAGCGCACGGGTGGCGCCTTAACAGGCTAGCGAGATACTAGCGTGTTGTGCTAACAATAACGGAAGCTAGCGATGTTAGGTTAATCTGTTAGGTAAACTGTAATTAGTAGTATAAACAACTAGAAATGATAGTAAATGATGGTTCAAAACAGAAAGAAATGCGAGGCTTAGACGGAGCTAACAGCCTCGGAGCAAACACACTCACACACAGCAGCAGGCAGCGAGGCAGACAGGAGCAATCGATCGGCAGACAGGACCAAGAGTTGTTGCACCAATTAGATTAAAAAAGGTTAGAGAGAAAACTAAAGCACCATGGTACAACAGTGCTACGCATGCTATCAAGAGAGAAACTCGTAACTTAGAACGTAAATGGAAACAAACTAATTTAGAGGTCTTTAGAATCGCGTGGAAAGACAGTATGTCACGTTATAAAAGGGTTCTAAAATCAGCCAGGGCTGAGCATCTCCGCAAACTAATAGAAAATAACCAAAATAATCCAAGGTTTTTATTTAACACCGTGGCTAGACTAACAAATAATCAGACATTTCCAGAGCAAAATATTCCGTTACAATATAGTAGTAATGATTTTATGAATTACTTCGATAAGAAAATAGAAAACATCAGAAACACAATTGTAAATGTACAATCCTCTATGGTGTCTTATGACTCAGCCTCAATTATGGCCCCTCTAGAACAACTAAACCGCTTTACAACTATAGGACAGGAAGAGTTAAATTAACTTATCATTGCATCTAAACCAACAACATGTTTATTAGATCCAATACCCACTAAACTACTAAAAGAAGTGTTACCTGTAGTGGAAGAGCCTCTTCTCAATATTATTAACTCGTCTTTATTTTAGGTCATGTTCCAAAAATATTCAAGCTGGCAGTAATAAAACCTCTCATTAAGAAACCGCAATTAGATCCAAATAACCTAGCAAATTACAGACCAATCTCAAATCTTCCATTTATGTCTAAAATACTAGAAAAAATTGTGTCCGCTCAATTGTGCTCTTTCTTGCAAGAAAATGATATCTATGAAAAATTTCAGTCGGGATTCAGACCGCATCATAGCACAGAAACTGCGCTAGTTAAAATTACAAATGACTTACTTTTAGCCTCTGACCAAGGCTGTATCTCAATACTAGTTCTACTTGATCTTAGTGCTGCGTTCGACACTATAGATCATAAAATACTCTGAAACTACAAAAACTACACTGGTGTTCAGGGACAGGCATTAAGCTGGTTTAGATCGTACTTATCAGACCATTACCATTTTGTCTGTTTAAATGGGGAAAAATTGAAGATAACATCAGTAGACTATGGAGTGCCGCAAGGATCTGTCCTAGGCCCTCTGCTATTTTCAATATATATATGCTGCCACTTGGTAATATTATAAGAAAACATGGAATTAATTTTCACTGTTATGCTGATGACACTCAATTATATATCTCATCACGACCAGATGAAAACACTAACTTATCTAACTTGACAGAGTGTCTAAAAGATATAAAATGCTGGATGACGTGTATTACTTATTGGTCCAAAAAACTACCCACAAAATCCCTTACAATACAACTTTAATTTAGAAGGATGTCCTGTTACTTTATCCACTACAGTAAAAGACCTGGGTGTTATACTAGACCGCAACTTGACTTTCGAAAATCATATTTCATATGTTACAAGAACAGCCTTTTTCCACCTTAGAAACATTGCTAAGCTACGTAACATGCTATCTGTTTCTGATGCAGAAAAGTTAGTTAATGCATTCATGACCTCGAGACTAGATTACTGTAATGCTTTATTAGCTGGTTGTCCTGCATCCTCAATAAACAAGCTACAGTTAGTGCAAAATGCAGCCGCTAGAGTTCTTACTAGATCAAGAAAATATGATCATATAACACCAATTTTATCCTCTCTACACTGGTTACCTATTAAGTTCTGTATCAATTACAAAGTATTACTATTGACTTATAAAGCTCTAAATGGTTTAGCTCCTGTGTATTTAACAGACCTTCTATCGCCCTACAATCCATCGCGCTCTTTAAGATCACTAAATTCGAGGCTTCTGGTCATTCCTAGGATATCTAAGTCTACTAAAGGAGGGAGGGTGTTCTCACATTTATCTCCTAAACTCTGGAATAGCCTTCCTGATATTGTTCGAGACTCAGACTCGCTGCCCCAGTTTAAAACAAGATTAAAGACGCATCTCTTTAAGCAAGCATTCACTTAATGCTTACCTTTTATACTACTTCTGAATCAGTTCGAATGCATTAATATTATGAACATCAGCTATGCTAATTATTTGCCATCTGACTTTCTGCTGTTATCTCGGGACACTAGTCCCAAGGTAAATAGCGTTCGTCAGCTCCAGTTTGTATCCAGCCTCTCACGGAGACTTCAGATGCCCCAACAACTGTGATGAGACGACTAAACGCCTGTGGAGAGACGACTGACGCCTGTGAAGAGACGACTCAATGCCGGCGATATATTATGCCTAAATTAATACATGATTAACTAACTGTATTTTTCTATGTTCATTTCTGAAATGCACTTTCTGTAAAGCTGCTTTGAGACAATGTGTATTGTGAAAAGTGCTATACAAATAAATTTGAATTGAATTGAACGGAGGCAACCAGTTGGTCCCGCTGAAACTGCTGGGCTCGTCCGGGATTTGAACCCGGGACCTCTCGCACCCAAAGCGAGAATCATACCCCTAGACCAGTGTTTCTCAACCTCTCCTGCAGGGACCCCCTGACAGGCCATGTTTCTGTTTTAACCCTGAAATGGCACACCTGATTCAATTCATTATAGTAGGAAGAGTAGGAATTAGTCAATTACTCAATTAGTAAACTACTCATTAAGTCTTTAATTAATTGAATCAGGTGTGCCATTTCAGGGTGAAAACAGAAACATGGCCTGTCAGGGGGTCCCTGCAGGAGAGGTTGAGAAACACTGCCCTAGACCAACGCGCCTGACTGATGAGGGATCTGGCTAGGCTACGTGCGTACACTTGTACAGTCACCGAACGCTGGCCTCTAACAGAATGGGCGGGCACTAGTTTTACAGTTTTTTTCAATTGTTTACACGCAATTTTGAAAACCGGGTTCTTTTTTCAAAATGTAATCACAATTATCCAAACACCACACTCAATTGGCATAATTCCTAGATTGTTTGCAAAATAACACACTTCTGTCAAAACATACACACTCAACATAAACTCAAACATACACTCAAAAGATATACACATATTTGTAAAAATGCTATTAGTTTTCATTTAACCAACACAGTCCTCAATGATCAGACACTATTGCAGCCAGTTTCACACTGCTGTGATAAATGAAAAACACATTTGTAAAAAAATTATTTTTAGGAAATAGCATGTACTAGATTTTTGGCCAGACATTGTTATGTAAGGGATAATTTAGATGAAAAAAAAAAAATAGTGACAAACCCACAACATTCTTCATGATTAGTTTGAGATATAGGGAAAATGTACACAAATAGGCCTACTATAAACTTACCAAGCACTGTACAACACTGATGATGCAGACTCATATTTCAAGTATTTATTTACAGTTTTTTTTTTACCATAATCAGTTACAGTAATCAACCAACAATGAAATCAATGAAAAAATAAAATCTGTAGACAAATAAAAATGACTGCATGAAGTACATACAGTTTGACTCTGAAGAAAAGAGTCAAAAGCAACAAGAATACTGTAACTATTCAGTTACAGTAACAACCAGATATTTGGTTGATCTCTTTGTCCAGCTTCCATCGGTGTCAGTCCATTGTTTATAACATGGTCAATAAGTGTTGCACGAATTTCTTGAGTCAAATTTGGTCCTCGTCTTCTTTGTTCAGGTTCTCTCAACTCTTCAAGTCTTTCTCTACCTCTTCCTCTACCTAGGCCTCTTCCTCTACCTCCTTTTCTTCCTCTACCTAGGCCTCTTCCTCTATCTCTTTCTCCTCTTCCTCTACCTCCTTCTCCTCTTCCTCTACCTAGGCCTCTTCCTCTATCTCCTTCTCCTCTTCCTCTACCTAGGCCTCTTCCTCTACCTCCTTCTTCTCCTCTTCCTCTATCTCTTTCTCCTCTTCCTCTACCTAGGCCTCTTCCTCTACCTCCTTCTTCTCCTCTTCCTCTATCTCTTTCTCCTCTTCCTCTACCTAGGCCTCTTCCTCTATCTCCTTCTTCTCCTCTTCCTCTATCTCCTTCTTCTCCTCTTCCTCTATCTCCTTCTTCTCCTCTTCCTCTATCTCCTTCTTCTCCTCTTCCTCTACCTGGGCCTCCTCTACCTCCTTCTCCTCCTCCTCTACCTCCTTAATCTCCTCTTTGAGCTCCCCCTCTTATTCTCCCTCTCCCTCTTCTTCTTCTTCTTCTTCTTCTTCTTCTTCTTCTTCTTCTTCTAGCTCCTTCCATTGAAGACATGTGAACTCACCTGCTGCCTTTTATAGCACACCTGAGTGCTGTGTTTTCAAATTAGCACATGTGTGCTTCCACACCTGGTGGATGTGAATATCCAATTCGTTCATTAGTGTGGTCAATGGCAATCCAGGGCTTTGTAATGACAAGGAAGTAATCTCACAATCCTTATCTGTGTCTAAGGTGTGAAAATGTGTGTAGAGTTTTACAAATCACTGTGTGTAATGTTTTGCAAAAAGGGTGAAGCTGACAACGTGCTTACAATTGTGCAAATCTAGACTGGTGTTTTGCTCCTTGAGTGTAAGGTTTTGCTAATAGTGGGAAAGTTTTAATTTTAGTGTGTAAGCCATTGAAAAAAACTGTAATAGAAAGCGTTTGTCATCAGGGAGCCGCACTCATTGGCAGGCAGCGATTCTCAGTACGTTCTGTGCAAGGAAATAAACGCTTGTCATCTGGCTGAATCTTGGCTCTGTTGAAGTAAAGATGACCTCGAGCAAGAGTAAGGATTTCAAAACCACGACAGTATAGAGTTTGGCTCAGTGCTGCAAAAGGGTGGAGCCAACTGGCTGCTTCTTGTTCTGAAACTGCTGGGCTCGTCCAGGATTTGAACCCGGGACCTCTCGCACCCAAAGCGAGAATCTTACCCCTAGACCAACGAGCCTCGACGAAAGGAAGTCTTTTGGTAGGGTTGCCACAAATTCTGTGAAGTTCACCTCAAAGACGGAACCCCACCTGGCATCGAGATCCTAAAGTGTAGTTGTTTGAGCATCAGAAACCACTTGAAGTCATATTACAGATCAAAGGCAATGCTTGCCAGACGAGCTCCAGTGGGCTAATGGGTAAGGGCATCAGCCTCCGGAGCTGGAGATTGTGGGCTCAAGTCCCACCTGGGTCGTCTTTGATGGGCTACATTTAAAGTGGCCGATCGACAAATTCAAGGATGGTTTGTTCAAAGCAATACTGTAGCCATGATGACCGCAAGATCTGAATTAGCATAGAACCGACAAACTTCTGACAGCTGTGCTTGGTTTTTGTGTGCATCATTCTGTCCTGCCCGTGCATGTGTGCCCTTTCAGGCTGAAATTACTTTTTGCTTTTGCGCCGGACCAACGGAGAAGGCTTTGCGTACGAAAGCAGAGAGGCAGATTACAAACAAAACAGGTGGTAAAGAGTCGTGAACTATAAATGAATCTAGTCATACAAAAACATCATTGATACGTTTGTTTTGTCCATATAAACAAAATGGTGGGCTCTATATATAAACAGCCTCGTAGAGGCTATGTCGTAGGCTCGACTTTGAATCATGGGACATCAGCCTCCAACCTAGGGCTTGCTTGTTGAGATAGCTCTAAGCCGATGCTGCAAAAAGTCAATGATAATTTGTTCAAAAAAACTCCACAGAACAACAGTAATATAGTCCACGGTAATTCAATTAAGAGCCCAACAAAGCAAACACTGATCACCATAAAGGAGTTTTTTTCAATAAGACATCAACAATTAAAACAATCGTGTTCTTGATGTCGCTGCGCAGGTTCCCGAGATCCTGAACGGTGACGAGCGCGTCGGAGCTGTCGTGCTGCACGCGGGGACGAATGACATCAGGCTGCGGCAGACGGAGGTTCTGAAGAAGGACTACAGGAGCCTGATCGAGACGGTACGCAGCACATCGCCTAGAGCAACGATCGTCGTGTCTGGACCGCTTCCCACGTACCGACTTGGACAAGAAAGGTTCAGTAGATTATTTGCTTTAAATGAATGGTTAATGTCATGGTGTAATGAACAGAAACTGCTCTTTGTAAATAATTGGAATCTGTTTTGGGAGCGACCTAGGCTCTTCCGTCCTGATGGTCTGCACCCCAGCAGAGTCGGAGCGGCTGTTCTGTCGGACAACATCTCCAAGACGCTACACACCATCTGACTAGTAAGTCAAAGTCCAAATCATAGTCTTTGCTGTCCCAACTTAATTGATATAAGTACCAATGTAGAACATTATATAGAAACTGTGTCTATTCCTCGCTTAGTGAAGCCAAACAACAAATCTACTGTAAGATCTAGCAAGAATATTATTGTAATTAAACCAGAAAATCTAAATATCAGTGAACAAAAACAATTTCTAAAGCTAGGTCTTCTAAACATTAGATCGCTCACACCTAAGGCGGTTATTGTAAATGAAATGGTCACAGATAATAATTTCGATGTTCTGTGCCTTACTGAAACCTGGCTTAAACCAAATGATTATTTCGGTCTAAATGAGTCTACTCCACCAGGATACTGTTATAAGCATGAGCCCCGTCTGATCGGTCGTGGCGGCGGTGTTGCAACAATCTATAGAGATATTCTTAATGTTACTCAGAAAACTTGTCATAGGTTTAATTCGTTTGAAGTACTTGTGCTAAATGTTACGCTCTTAGATGTAAGAAAGAAATCCTTATTATCTCTAGCATTGGCTACCGTATATAGACCTCCAGGGCCATATACTGATTTCCTAAAAGATTTTGCAGACTTTCTCTCAGACCTATTGGTCAATGTCGATAAAGCAATAATTATTGGCGACTTTAACATACACGTAGATAATACAAATGATGCGTTAGGGGCTGCGTTTACAGATCTATTAAACTCTTTTGGGGTGAAGCAAAGCGTCAGTGGTCCCACTCATCGTCTAAATCATACACTAGATTTAATTATTTCATATGGAACCGATCCAACCGATATAGATATTATACCGCAAAGTGACGATCTCACTGATCATTACATGGTAACTTGCATAATACGCACTGCTGAAATTTGTCATGTTGCACCACGTTATAGACCAGGCAGAACAATCCTTCCAACCACTATAGATAGATTCTCAAATAGCTTACCTGATCTATCTCAGCTGCTCAGTAAACCCAAACAAACAGATGAACTAGAGGAAATGACTAGCAGTATGAGCAACATTTTCTCTAGTACACTAGATATTGTTGCACCAATTAGATTAAAAAAGGTTAGAGAGAAAACTAAAACACCATGGTACAACAGTGCTACGCATGCTATCAAGAGAGAAACTCGTAACTTAGAGCGTAAATGGAAACGAACTAATTTAGAGGTCTTCAGAATCGCGTGGAAAGACAGTATGTCACGTTATAAAAGGGCTCTAAAATCAGCCAGGGCTGAGCATATCCGCAAACTAATTGAAAATAACCAAAATAATCCAAGGTTTTTATTTAACACCGTGGCTAGACTAACAAATAATCAGACATCTCCAGAGCAAAATATTCCGTTACAATATAGTAGTAATGATTTTATGAATTACTTCAATGAGAAAATAGAAAGCATCCGAAACACAATTGTAAATGTACAATCCTCTATGGTGTCTTATGACTCGGCCTCAATTATGGCCCCTCTAGAACAACTAAACCGCTTTACAACTATAGGACAGGAAGAACTAAATAAACTAATCATTGCATCTAAACCAACAACATGTTTATTAGATCCAATACCCACTAAACTACTTAAAGAAGTGTTACCTGTAGTGGAAGAGCCTCTTCTCAATATTATTAACTCGTCTTTATTTTTAGGTCACGTTCCAAAAATATTCAAGCTGGCAGTAATAAAACCTCTCATTAAGAAACCGCAATTAGATCCAAATAACCTAGCAAATTACAGACCCATCTCAAATCTTCCATTTATGTCTAAAATACTAGAAAAAATTGTGTCCGCTCAATTGTACTCTTTCTTGCAAAAAAATGATATCTACGAAAAATTTCAGTCGGGATTCAGACCGCATCATAGCACAGAAACTGCGCTAGTTAAAATTACAAATGATTTACTCTTAGCCTCTGACCAAGACTGTATCTCAATACTAGTTCTACTTGATCTTAGTGCTGCGTTCGACACTATAGATCATAAAATACTCTTAGATCGACTGCAAAACTACACTGGTGTTCAGGGACAGGCATTAAGCTGGTTTAGATCGTACTTATCAGACCGTTACCATTTCGTCTGTTTAAATGGGGAAAAATCAAAGATAACATCAGTAGACTATGGAGTGCCGCAAGGATCTGTCCTAGGCCCTCTGCTATTCTCAATATATATGATGCCACTTGGTAATATTATAAGAAAACATGGAATTAGTTTTCACTGTTATGCTGATGACACTCAATTATATATCTCATCACGACCAGATGAAAACACTAACTTATCTAACTTGACAGAGTGTCTAAAAGATATAAAATGCTGGATGACGTGTAATTTCCTGCTATTAAATTCAGATAAAACGGAGGTATTACTTATTGGTCCAAAAAACTACCCACAAAATCCCTTACAATACAACTTTAATTTAGAAGGATGTCCTGTTACTTTATCCACTACAGTAAAAGACCTGGGTGTTATACTAGACCGCAACTTGACTTTCGAAAATCATATTGCATATGTTACAAGAACAGCCTTTTTCCACCTTAGAAACATTGCTAAGCTACGTAACATGCTATCTGTTTCAGATGCAGAAAAGTTAGTTCATGCATTCATGACCTCGAGACTAGATTACTGTAATGCTTTATTAGCTGGTTGTCCTGCATCCTCAATAAACAAGCTACAGTTAGTCCAAAATGCAGCCGCTAGAGTTCTTACTAGATCAAGAAAATATGATCATATAACACCAATTTTATCATCTCTACACTGGTTACCTATTAAGTTCCGTATCAATTACAAAGTATTACTATTGACTTATAAAGCTCTAAATGGTTTAGCTCCTGTGTATTTAACAGACCTTCTATCGCCCTACAATCCATCGCGCTCTTTAAGATCACAAAATTCGAGGCTTCTGGTCGTTCCTAGGATATCTAAGTCTACTAAAGGAGGGAGGGCGTTCTCACATTTATCTCCTAAACTCTGGAATAGCCTTCCTGATATTGTTCGAGACTCAGACTCGCTGTCCCAGTTTAAAACTAGATTAAAGACGCATCTCTTTAACCAAGCATTCACTTAATGCTTACCTTTTATACTACTTCTGAATCAGTTCGAATGCATTAATATTATGAACATCAGCTATGCTAATTATTTCCCATCTGTCTTTCTGCTGTTATCTCGGGACGCTAGTCCCGAGGTAAATAGCGTTCGTCAGCTCCAGTTTGTATCCAGCCTCTCACGAAGACTTCAGATACCCCAACACCTGTGGAGAGACGACTAAACGCCGGTGGAGAGACGACTAAACGCCTGTGGAGAGACGACTCGACGCCTGTGAAGAGACGACTAAACACCGGCGATATGTTATGCCTAAATTTATACATGATTAACTAACTGTATTTTTCTTTGTACATTTCTGAAATGCACTTTCTGTAAAGCTGCTTTGAGACAATGGCCCTCATTTATCATTCTTGCGTAGAAACGGGCGTATATGTTGGCGTAAGATTATGCTTACACTCCTCTCACCGCCTGATGTATGAAGCTGTGCGTACCTTTGAAATCCTGGTGTACGCAATACCTCTCCTTGATAAATGCAGCGGCTGAAAACGATCGTCATTAGAATAACACGCCTCTAAATATTCAAGTCTCCGCTTCCCCCACGCCCTCATTTTACGCCATGGACACACGGAAGACGGCAAAGAAGAGAAACTTCTCAGACGTGGAGATCAAATGACCTATCACAATGCATTATTTTACAGCACGTGTTTTGAAACAATTAGCATTTAATATCGTATCATGTACAATAGTGATGATGATGTGATGTGGAGTAGCCTACCATTCATTCACATTAATAATTGCATGTCCATTTGTAATATTCTTATTCTTATTATTATTCGTGTTCGCATTTATGAGGAAAAAACAATGATACGGACATGAGCGCTCTAAAAGCGGCACTAAAATATATTTTAAAACTTTCACAGAGACATCAAACATAAAGCACAAAACCTTTCTTTAAACTGAATTTCGTTTTGTATTAATTGTATCTTAATTTTAAACAATGTTTCGTCAACCAATTAGGCCTACCTGGATTTAACAAATAGGAAAGTAAATAGCAGATGATATGAAACGGAGGACGCGTGAACTGAGCTCATCTCATAAATAAACCGAAACTCAGCGTATAAGGTGCCTCAGACATGTCTACTTTTAAACAGAACAATTCAAAACGAAAGAAAACAGACTGCAGACTGCTCTCCGCTTATGTAATCTGAAATGTGCATTTCTCTCTGGCGCGTTCACTACTGCGAAGATCGCGAGTCAGCATCTCAACTTCATCTTTGCAGCCGACACAAAGAAAACACTTCTTTATTAATAAACAATTAAAATATCTCCTTGCTATATTTTACATATTCATAATCATTACTTTTGCCGGTTCTTTGTGACAGATTTTTACACTGAAGTTTATAATTAGCCTATGTTGTTGTTGTTGTTTTTTTGTCATATGTTTTAGTTTGTCAGCGCATTTTGTGGTGTTAGGAATTGTGTTTCTGCGCGTTTCCGCACTAACTCAAACGTGCGTACACCACCTCCTGAGCTGGCGTGGGATTTGAGCGTGCCGTACGCCAACGTCCATATTGATAAATCTCAAAGTCACCGTGGTTTTGGGTGTACGCCAGGTGTACGCTCGAAATTTGGTGTACGCACTTTTGATAAATGAGGGCCACTGTGTATTGTGAAAAGCGCTATACAAATAAACTTGAATTGAATTGAATTGAATTGAATTGAATTAAACCTCTCAATAAGAACTTTTGTATAAAATAAATAAAGTCAAACTGGATTGTAATAAGTGAAACGTGCTGTGATCTTGTGAAATCTGTTAGTGTTTAATGTTCTGTTGTTGCCAGTCATTTGAATAAATTCAGGAATTACCTGTACATATTTCAATTAAAGTTTTTGTCATGCTGTAGAATCAAATGGCTACTATTATGCATAAAACAACACTAATAACACATTACCTATATAATCAAAGCATTAGACATTTAATGAGATATGGGATTCAGGCCAAAACATGATGATTATGTCATTATCAATAAACAGCTAAAATGACCTGATCACATTTTCTCTTGGCTTTTTTGACAAAAAAGTGCTTTATAAACACACAATTACAGCAGGGGTCAAGAGCCCAACTAAAGCAAACACTGACAACTATCATGGTGACTTAAAATGAAACTATTGTTTTCATTAAAATGGAAATTACATAAAGTAAATCTGGTTAGTAATAAGTAAAGCTGGTAATGCTGTTTGTAGAGTTGTTTAATTCTCCTCTAATGAGATCTTGAGAGATTTAATGTCTTCTTTTATTTTCAGTTGATTTCATCTAAGGTTGTGGCTGAAGTCTGTTGTAGTTCTTGTGTTTCTTATTTCTTCAGTGACTCTGCTTGTTAACAGCAGGTGTTCATCATTAATGCTCAATCATAAGTTAATTATCTCATTAACTTCAATACTGATTCAATGGTATTTTAACACTGTAGTGTGCACACATATGAACACTGAGAAGTGTTAATTTAACATGGGCGTTTTGCTGTGTACTATTACATAAAACTAATACGTAAATGAAAGGGGTAAGATTTGAGAATTAGATTATTCATTTGTTTATGTTAAAACTATGTAATCGAAATGGATTGAAATTTTATATCCAATTCAAATACATAAATCTTATGATTAGACATACAAATAAAATGTTTGACTGAGTGAGACTCCGTATAATTGAAAAAAAAAAAATCAAGATATAATCTAATTTTATGTTTCTATAGGAGAGATGTCAATATTTTCCCATGTCAAAATATAAGAAAGCCACTTTACCTCACTTTAGATTTTAGTATGGGGGAAATTCTCTGATACCTTAAAGGGACCAGGTGTACTTTTTTAGGCATTTTATTATCTAAAATCAATATTTTATTCATAAATATGTCCTCAATGGTGTACAATTACCTCTGCCAATTATCGGACTTATTATCGTAAACAAAGAATTTATTAAATTTATATACATGGGACGGGTAGGTCCACGGAGGCTTCCATGTAGTTCCGCCATCTTGAAGAACTATAATAGCAAGAGAGGGACAAAAAGTACTATGCCAACGCATTTCCACAACGCGTTTTCGTTCAGAGCCAGCGTCAAATAACTGAAAGCAGGCACAGCAGAAACGGAGGAGCAGCAGTGAGGCCCCGTTTACACGAAGGGAAAACGCAGATATTTCCCTGCGGTTTGGCCTCTTGTTTACACGAAAAGGTAGTTAGGTTCTCACGTGTCGATTCTGAGGATTCTGATTGGCTTTATCCTTCTCCCTACACTGCCGCCCATAGGTTTGGCATAGTTATGATGCCGTTAGCGGCGTATTTATGCGGGTGTGTGCACGATGTTATTATTGAAAACGGAGGGGGAAAAAATATTCCTTTCTCTAAATACTCGGCTATGTGTAAACGTAGCCTGAGAGGCGCTTGTCACTGTCCCGGCAAGTTTAAAAGGCTGCAATGCACTGTTATTTTTAATGGTGAACAGATCAACGGATCGCAACACTATTTTAAGAGGCGATAGTTTCCATACTAGACCTTTAATTAAGAGTTTATCTATCAGTCAATTTAAGGGAGTGCGTAGAGTTTGTAGCACAGATGAATCTTATACTCATCAATCCAATGATTTAACTAAAAGATTCTTGAATCGTGGTTACCGTACAGAATGGATCGAAAATGCCAAAAAGAAATCTCAAATGCAGTGTTTGCGTACAAAACATAATAATAAAACGCAAGTTCTTAATGCTCCTATTTGCACGACAAAGTACTCCGCATTGGGTGCGGAGTTTCGTAGAGTCTTAAATAAACACTGGCATATTATTTCAAGTGATCCTAAATGATCAGGTGTCTTTAAAAATGGTCCGAAATTAGTTTTTAAACGTCAAAACAATCTTTGTGACTTGCTTGTAAAATCTGAATATCCTTCACATACAAAACAAGGTATTCCAACTCTTCCTCCGGGTAATTACAGGTGTGCCGTAGTTTTTGTCCAAGTCAAGTCAAATGGAGTCAGACAAAAACTACGATAAAACCTGTTGGAAAGCATCTTTTGCAGCGATTTTTGTGTGAGCATATCAGTGAACACCCCTGACAACTCGGTGAGTTTCACGTCTTTGTAAACTAAAGTTTAATGCGTTTTATGAAGGATTGTTTCTGTGCACCTATGCAACCATTGTAGAGGTGGGGGGTGCGACCACAGAAACCGAAAATTCTCAGGACAGCAGCATGTGTCCCAATTTTAATCTTAATCGTTCTATTTCCTCAGAAACGATCTTGAAACAGGGCTTTAAGTGTAAAATACCGAACTTGTCCTTTAAGTACTTTGTCACCTTTAGGATTGAATGAGGATTTTGATATTAAGCCATTTTTATAGTAATTATTATTATTATTATTATTATTTGCACATGAATTGTAACTGTCACATGACTTGTATTTGTCATGTTACTTGCATTTGTCATGTGATCTCTTGTGTGTGCCTAATTAAGGTGTGTAATTAAGGTAATCATCTGTGTCTATTTAAAGTTGACTTCACTCTACATTGATAGTGTCTGATGAAGACCTGAGAGTCGAAACGTTGCTTTTAATAAATTCTTTTGGAGCAGTATTTTTCAGTGTGCGGACTTCACACTTCTTTATTTTTAATGGTGAACCATACATATGCCGAGCCACAGGAGAAGAAATCCTCGTTGCCTAAAAAGTCCAAAATAGAACGTAAAAGGAAACGTGATCGGAGATTACAAAAAACATGTCGGGATAGCTTTTTCCAGGTGGAAAGAGCTAACAGTTAATGCAGGAGAAAGATTTAAAAAGAGTCCTGCTTTATTCTCGACAGGTAAGTCAATTTTACAGTATTAGTGCTATTAGAAGACATCCTGTCATAGCTTTTTGGTACATAACGGCTACCGTAGATGCAACACGCATTTGAAAAAGCGAGGCGCTGGAGAGCACAATTCGTTTGAATGCAAAAAAACTATTTCAGCGCTAGATGGGAGAAATTCCTACACAATGTCCCTTTAACCAAGTTTTATCCTGGTATCTGCCCAACATCCCATTCCACTATTGAGGCATGCCTAAATGTTTGTTGTTTCTGATCTTTAGGGATAGATTTATATTTACTTTGTGTAGTTGTCAATTGCTCAAATACAGTTGGTACTCAACCAGAATAAAACTTTTACCGTTGAGGGGATGTGTATTTGCTGCCTTTTACCGTTAAGAGGCGGTAAAAATTATTAATAAATAATGAAAACATTTAAATATAGCAAATAGAAAAATGTCACATCAATGAGGCTTTTCATGAGCATAAGACCTTCATTTCAAGCTCATAAAACAACGATCAGTCTCTGCTGGTCAACGCTACTACATGTGCGTTGCAATGCTTCAAGCAGCTCTACCATCTTCATCATTTTGTCTTTAATAGCCTATTTGTCAAAAATAAAACTTATGAAATGTTAATTTATTGATTCGAATCACTTTTCGGAGCTTTGTTATTCATTGTCTGCCATTTTAATTAGGCGTTTAGATTATAACATTGTAGCCTACATGCTGTTAACCGATGTCGGCCGACAGCGTTTATGTTTTACTGTTCTTGATGCTTAAATAGGTAACAGAATATTAAAGGCAAGGGTTTTCTTTAATTAATAATGGCACATTACAATATATTTTTTTTACATTCCAAAAGAGCCTCTGTTGTGCTGCACAGACTATAAAAAAAATTAAGATGATGAAGCTTGTCTTTAATCTGCGAAATTATTGTTTTGGAATCATTCACGAAATTGAGGTGATTGACTGTGATACCCGGCCATAGCAACGAAAGAAAATTTTCAAAACTGATCCATACAATTCAGAAAAAGACTTTTTGTTGACTTGACCAAAAAAAAAAATCAGACTAACTAAATAGTATTGCTTTCAATATAAAAACCAATGAAAATGTAAAAGAAAACTAAAATTAATTCAGTTTAAAACCCAATCTAACAGTTCAAGGTTTAAATAAAGTGTTGGGACAGTTTATTTAGGATATTTAAAACAGGGTTGCATCGAGTTAGGTTTCCCTTTGCAATGCAAAATAAGAAATACAGAATCGTGTTCTTGCGACTTTCGTGATCTTAAATTTTATTGCCAAATAAATTGCAGCTTTGCTGTGTACAATTAAAAGAGTACAAAATGAAAATAGTACAAAGCAACATAAATTAAGAACAGGTGCTTTTCTGTGCCTCTCTCTCGTGGATGCGCTGAATCTCTTTTTAGCAAGTTTCTTTTGTCTCTCTCACTGCGAGCGCTGGGTCTCTATTGAAATTACATGATTTAGGGTAGAAACATGTTACAATAATACTGTATATGTCGCTATGTCATCCACACCAATTACAAAAAACAACTGTAACAAAATATTTAGCCTTTGTTGCTTAAAAGAAACAGCATGGCCTGTTAAATTCACCTTACAATAAAAAGAGTTTGATCGTGAACAAAAGCGTTCTGTATCTGCTGCTCAATCGCATTTGTTTATTTTGCATGAATGCGATTCATCAACATTTCATGTTTAGATAATGATTGTTGACAATCATAAACACTGCTCAAACATTCCAAAACCAGTTGAAACAACTGAACTGAACACTTCAATTTAATTTGTTTTATGAAAAACCTTTAAATAGATTATTTAAAATATTTATAATTTAATTATTCTGTTCTGTATTATCAGGCTGGCTATCCGACACAATATTCACCTATATTGTCCTGCACCCCCACGATAAAGCCCCTGAACTACCCCTCCAAACCCCCACAGGCTCTGAGAGGAGCGTCTGAGACAAAGAGAAGTCGCAATTTAGACTTAACTCACTATTCTAGACATTAGCATTACTGAAGTGTTGATTATGAAGGAAGTAAATAATTTAGGCTACATGTAGTAATATTTCTGTCATAAAAAAGTTTATTAACTAAATATTTCATTATTCCAATAGGCTAATTGAAGAATTAAAACACTACTTTGGTTTAGGCCAGCTTTTTCCAAGCAAAACGAAATACAAACTTCAAAATGTTAATTTGTTGTCGCTCAACTCAATATTAAATTCCACAGGGATCTTTGGATCCTTAATATTGATTTAAAATTTGTAAGACATGTTTTGTGTAAGAAAGCTCTATGTGGGGAGATGTGAATCATCATTAATATTGATGTGTTTCACACCTGAGAAAGACAAAGACTCTCCCATAATGGCCCTATCAGGTGCTATCGGGCCCTATCATTATGCCATTATAGCCTTGCACAAAGAATGAGGAGATTTAAAAAAGAATGGCTTTTAGATTGTTTGAATTTATTTGACAACACAACACAAAGATACACAAAAAAGGACAAAAAAGCACATTATTGAACACACTGATCTAAAGACAGATACTTGAACAGTCACACACTTTTGTGCCATTCCTGAAACATAGTACATGACCTGTAATTTCCAACGTGTTTGATTTTTCATTTTACCATGTTCATGTACAGAGTCTCCTGTGAATGTTGAAGTCAGCAGGACTCATCCAGTGGCATCTGGTCCCTGTAAAAAAAAAAAAGAAACAACTGTGAACATGTTGATATCAAGAGAAACTATAGGGCTGCACGATTTTGGGAATACATTTTAGATTTTTCTGGTTAAAATTGCAATTTAAAGTTTACAATATATATTAATATATATATATATATATATATATATATATATATAAATATATATGTATATTATATATATATATAATGAACACCAGATTTGTTGTGCCTTTAGGCTACATAAAATAATAACAATAGCCTATAGCAGGCGGCCTATTTAAAAAGCAACACTTCAGTAGGCTACACTACACTAGAGAAATATATATGGATTATCATGTTACTTCAAATGTTTCCATTCCTTAGGACCTTATGAAATGAGAATGCAGTAAAAACATGAAGCCTAATGTTTGGCGCGTTGTGCTTTTCAAACGCACAGCGTGAGTGACTCAAACTCACAGCCCATGCAGAGAACATTTACTGAAGCCGATCGAGCCGCTCCAAACTATGAAAACTATTTTTTACCACATTATACATATCCACGTTTGAACAGATATCCACAATCACAGTATTTAACAGTAAAAACTGGTCTAAACATTCTAATATTCAACATATTAGAGTAAACACTCATACTAGCCCACTTTTATATCATACTGTTTTATTATTGAACATAAAACATCATCATGTCGTACATGTATATAAATTTGGCATTGATAGGTTTCCTACCTGTCTATAGTTCACATTTCAAAATGTTTCTGTCTATATACACATACATTTTGGTCTGGCACCAGTTCAACTAGTAGCTACAATATAACGTTTATGCAACAATAACATGCTTACTATGAGTGGAAATGTCTTACCTTAAAAATCTTTCTCATCTTTAAATCACGTTCTTCTAATTCTTCTGAGGTAAATCCAAGGTAAACAACACCGCACAGCACAAACACAATGTGTCTTCCAAACTCTATGAAAATGGGCGTTTACAGGTCTGCTCCTTCATGTGGACGATTTGCATGTCAATTGCTCTTGCGCACATGTGTATGGTCACATTAGAGCTAATAATCAAATGCATTTTGTTTTATTGACCACAATATTATCATTGATATTTTTTTGAGCGGGGCACTTTTGATTGATTTTGAAATGGGGCAGGGGCTAGAGCCCCCAAACACATGCACTGCCACACATATTCTCAACATTTAAACAAACACTAGACAAACTCGGGCCCATAGACTAACAGTTCACTTCTCAGCTCATGAGCACCGGCCCGTAGACCTTCCATGCGTGGGTCATACCATGAGGCCACCCTTATCGTCAACCAAAGGGGCTCTTCTCTGCCTTTGGCCTTGCCCACACTGGAAGCGGTATCCACAGGTGTTTTCACCTCTCTGCTGGTGTTTTCACGCATGTGAGCACTTCTATGTTGTAAACCCCAGTAAGACCACTCTTATTTCCTACCTGTAACGGGGCGAACAAGATGAGAGACGTGCGGATCCATATGCAAGGCTTTATTCCAAAACACGGTGAAGACCCTTCGGGCGGCCAGGGTGGTCAAGACCCTTCGGGCGGCCACGATGGTGAAAAACCATCGGGCGGCCACGCCGGGGCAGCCTCCATGGTCCTATCATGGGACCTACTGCCGCCCCCCCCAAAATTTTCTTAGGGGCAGTTACAAGGTCATAGGCTGGAGCAGATGCCGGCTCAGGAACAGACACCGGCTCAGGAACAGTGTGGCGGCGGCCATCTTGTCCGGAGACACTGGCTCAGCGGAAGTGACGTGAACAGTCTCTGGCTCGGCAGACGTGATGTGAACAGTCTCTGGCTCGGCAGACGTTACGGATCGGGGTCGGCCGATTCAAGATGGCGGCGAGACCAGACGCGTTTTGAATAGACCTGTAACGACTGTTGAAGATTGCTGCTCAAATTAACATTTAGAATTTAATTTTGCTGCTAAAAGTTTTTTCACTGATTGCTCGACTGCAATGTTATTGCATTTCATAGTTTTTTCTGCCGGTTTTCGGAAAAATAGCGTCTTATTATTCAAGCTAGTCATTGCTTACTCTGCAGCTAGCATAACAGCGCAATGGAAGTGGAGACAATTAAGCAAAACGGACTGCCCGAGAAATACACTCTTATGCATGCCAGGCCAGTGTTTCTGAGGAGTGTGTCTCATCTCCTAACACGCCTACAAAACCTCAAATAAAAAAGGCAAGAGGTAACGAAGAACAGCCATCGCTTCTGGAACTTCAGGATACCATCATCTCTGCCGTCATTGACAAGATAAACGAACGGGCGGACCAGACAGACAAGGCGGTACACTACAATACAGTCCAGATAGATGGTTTGAAAAAGTCTTTGGACTTTTGTCATAAAGAAGTGACAGATCTGAAAAAGCAGAATAGCATCTTAAAAGCTTCATGTGAGACACTCCAGAGAAAAGTCAATGAAATGGAAACTAAAGTAAATGAGAGTGATCGGTACAGCCGACGACAGAACTTACGTTTGCATGGGATCCCAGAGAGAGAGGATGACAACTTGAAGTCTCGTGTGCAAGAGGTTTGCCGTGCGGTGCTGTCGGCTAGTGCATAGGCGCCGATTTATGTTTTACTCCGTGTGTGCTCATGGGCGCTGGCCCTTTAAAAAAAAAAAAGAAAGAAAAAAAGTAGGTCTAGTCAAAAAATGTTTGCATTTCAGAACCTTACTCTTATCAGTTCTACTGCTGAAAGTGAATTTCGTTTTGTATAAATTGTATCTTCATTTTAATAAATGTTTTATCAACAAATTGCCTGGATTAATAAATAAGCAAGCAAATATAGTAGACAATGCGCTGCGTCACAACTCGAGCCTCGAGGTATCGCACCGGACGCGCAGTTACACGAGCAATATTGTAATGTTATGTTTAAGGATATTATGGAATTCAGATCATGTAAGTACTATGTTATGTTATGATTGTAATGTACAATTAAATACAACCCTTGCTACGTCTGCAGTCTTAACACTTTACAGTCCGTTAACTAAATGAATTGAGAATATCACCTGAAAATTCGTTAACATCAGCAATTTTCATTCAACCAGCTGATTTCTGTAAATGAATGTAAAACTAAATGTATATTGCAGCACAGGGTGAATCAGTATACATTAATGACGATTTGAGACAAATAAATGTAAATTTAATATAAAACTAGGCCTATAAATCGCGGCGCGCTCTGTGGCACGACAGGATTTTGAACAAGGTCCTGAGCCGTTGCTGGACGCCGCGGATAGACGCCGAATGGCGCCGCCGGTGTGTGTAACGCTCATAGAGAATATGTATTCATGCGACCCTTTTTAGGAAATGGACAGCGGTCGACACGAAACACACACACACACACACACACACACACACACCTTTTTACTTGATAATAAAGTCATAACGTAGGCTCTCTTTCAACTCAGGACAGCACCACTTCTCACAAATACAGACAGGATTGGAGATCAAAAGTGTAACTGACACATAGTAACCGCGATCAGAGGCGCTTTCATCCGAGAAACGCTGTGATTGGTGGATAGGATATGGAGCAGGCGAGACTGACATCGACATAACCAATCACAGTGACAGGTGCTTAACATAGCACCAACTGCAATGTTTCATTTTAAATGAATGTAGCCTACTGGCAGTCTAGCACGTGGGTGCTCGGAATTTTCCGTGGGTGCTCAGTATTTTCCGTGGGTGCTCGAGCCCCTGAGCACCCACGGTTTCGGTGCCTATGGGCTAGTGAGGTTGGAGCAGTGACGGAGGCAATCGACGTTGTCCACAGAATTGGAAGACGCAAAGATGGCAATTCCAATCAGCAACCAAGACCAGTGATCATCCGGTTTGTGTCGAGAACAGCGAGAGACTTAATCTGGAGGGCATCTAAGAGTGAGTTCCTGAGCAGTAAGAAGCTTAGTTTTAAAGAAGACCTGACCGCTGAAGACAGAGCTATTCGCGGCTGGTTTTGGCCAACTGTAGAAGCGGCAAGAAAGAGAGGAGAGAAGGCTTATTTCGTGGGGATCAGAGCATTTGTGAATGGAAACGAAATTAAAGACACCTGAAAAGGAAAGATCCTGTATGCTCTGTTGAAGTGCAATCATATCTTAAGGTAACCCCCCATGTGTAATAAGGGGCATTGGGGCAGCTAATGATTACATTAGAGCAGTTATCTCTGCAGTTTTTGCAAAGAAGTTCATACAGTTAATGTTATTTGTTCTGAGTTTTTATGTCTGTATCTGTTTTTTTTTTTGTAAATGCCAGAGGTGCTAGAGACCAATTGAAAAGGGAATGTTTATTTTTATTTTTTTCAAAACAAAGGTGCTGATTTTTATTTTATGCAGGAGACTCATGCTACTACTTCGGATATTTATTTTTGGAAGAGTCATTGGGGGAAAATATATGGTTCCCTTTCGTTCGTCACTCCGAGTTCCGTCGGAGTTCCTTCGAGTATACAAAATGAGCCAATGGCAAAGAAATGCCATGGGTCTGCGGAATTTGCATGACGTAACTCCGCCCCACCTCGTGGGTATAAAAGGAGGAAGTCCAGCAACATGCAGATATGTTTTTCGCTTCGGAGCCAAGTTTATTTCTTCACTCTACAAGCCATCTCTGAATTGTCAGCTTCACAAACGAGTTCCTTAGTGTTGGTGTGACGGCGATCTCCGGCGAGCGCGCGCTTCCTGCTTATCTGTTCAATGGTTTGCCAGAGAGTGTGTGTCTCCCCGGGCGCTTCAACACTTGAGTGTTTCTCTCACAAAAGAGCTTGCACGCGGCACGTCTTTTTAAAGATGCCTCGCCCTGTACTTCTGGTTGTGGCAGGTCGGTTTCGGACTCTGATGGGCACGAGCGTTGTCTGTGGTGTTTGGGCATTGAGCATGCTAGAGCAGCGCTCGTGGATGAGTCATGTTTTCTCTGTGGGAACATGACCATCGCGTCATTACGGTCGAGACTCAATGAGCTCGTAAGAGTGAGAGTCCCCTCTGCCACACGATGATTCCCCTCTCATCCTCGATGATTGGTTTTTGGGCCGAGCCACCGACCCGCGTCCACGGCAAACCCCAATACCATTCTTCCCGGATGTGCATGATGAGATCTCGAAGTCCTGGAAGACCCCGCTGTCTTCCTGTGACCGCTCGCTGGTCTCATCCGCCTTTCCTCCCCTCGATGGGGCAGCTGCCCGTGGGTACACTGGACTTCCCCCGGTTGAACGCTCTGTTGCGATGCAACTGTGTCCTCAGAGTGCTTCTGCTCGTGGCGAGTTTAAGCACCCCTCCAAAGCCTGTAGATTCACATCTAACATGGCGGCGAAGTCTTACAGAGCGGCGGGACAGGCAGCTGCTTCTTTGCATGCGATGGCCACTCTGCAGGTCTATCAGGCCCAAATGCTGAGGGACATGCATGAGGGTAGGACAGACCCAGGCCTCTTTAATGAGCTGCGCGCCGCGACCGACCTTGCCCTCCGGGCGACGAAGGTTACCGCGCGCTCCCTGGGTTTGGTGATGTCCACAGCTGTGGTCCAGGAGAGACATCTCTGGCTGAACCTGGCTGACATGGTGGATTCCGAGCGGACTCGTCTGCTTGATGCGCCCCTGTCCCAGGCCGGCCTCTTCGGCGGAGCGGTGGAGGACTTTGCCCAGCAGTTCTCCACTGCGCAGAAGCAGACTGAGGCAATCAAACATATTCTGCCCCGCCGACCCGCTGCTGCCTCCACCCGTCTGGTCGGGCAGAATCCTCAGCCTGCTCGCCGCCGAGGGCGCCCTCCTGCGGCTCCCGCAGCAGCCTCCACCCAGGCCCCGGCGCGGAGGAGGTCGCAAGAAGGCGCCACAGCCCTCTCCAGCCCCGCCCCCCGCTAAACGCCAGGCTAAGCGGCGCTCCTGAGACGGGCTGCTCAGGGATGATGTTCATTTCTCAGGAGATGGTAGCAGGACCACTCCTTCCCCCGGTGGAGGGCCGGGGGAAAATCTTTTGTTCTCCATTCCCCGCTGCTCACCCACGGGTGAGCAGTACCCTAACATGGTTAAAGAAAGAAATGAACCCCTCTTCCCTGAGCTCACAGAGTTCTCGGACGACACAGAGTGCCGCCCACAAGCCAAGCCGGAGTCTAACTGTGCCCCCGCATCGGGCCGCTATGTCCGGGCCAGTTACTCCGCTTTGCTTCACCATCAGGTTCGGCTATGCGATTCAGTTCGCACGGTCTCCTCCCCGCTTCAGGGGAGTCCGCTCCACTCTGGTCGGTGGCAATGCCCCTATCATGAGAGTCGAGATTGCCTACTGGCGAAGGGTGCAATCGAGACTGTCCCTCCAGCCGAGATGAGGTCCAGCTTCTACAGCCCTTACTTCATTGTCCCCAAGAAAACTGGTGGGTTACGGCCAATCCTGGACTTGCGCGTGCTGAATCGCTTCCTACACAGGATGCCGTTCAAGATGCTCACTGCCAAACGCATTTTCGAATGCGTGCGGCCCCAGGATTGGTTTGCAACGATCGACCTGAAGGACGCCTACTTTCATGTCTCCATTCTTCCTCGACACAGACCGTTCCTCCAGTTTGCTTTCGAGGGGCAGGCATACCAGTACGCGGTTCTCCCTTTCGGGCTAGCCCTGTCTCCTCGCGTCTTCACGAAGGTCGTCGAGGCAGCCCTTGTTCCCCTTCGGGTTCACGGGGTTCACATCCTGAACTATCTCGACGACTGGCTGATCCTAGCTCACTCTCGAGACCAGGTTTGCGAACACAGGGACCTTGTGCTCCGGCACCTAGCTCGCTTGGGCCTTCGGGTCAACTGGGAAAAGAGCAAACTTTGCCCCGTGCAGAGGATCTCTTTTCTCGGTATGGACATCGACTCGGTCGCCATGTCCGCGCAGCCTACGAGCGAGCGCGCGCAGTCACTGCTGACTTGTCTGAGACAGTTCCAGGACAAGAGTGCGGTTCCACTGAAACTTTTTCAGAGGCTCCTGGGGCATATGGCATCTGCAGCCGCGGCAACGCCGCTCGGATTGCTTCATATGAGACCGCTTCAGCTTTGGCTTCGCGACCGAGTACCGAGGTGGGCATGGCAACATGGCACGCTCCGAGTACCAGTTACTTCGAGCTGCCATCAGACCTTCACCCCGTGGTTGAGCCTCAGTTTTCTCAGGGCCGGTGTCCCCCTAGAACAGGCTCCTGTCTCCTGGACAGGACCCCAGTGCCTATGGCATGTCAATTGCCTCGAGTTGCTGGCCGTACGCCTTGCCCTGCACCGATTTAGAGCGCTGCTCAGGGGTCAACACGTACTAGTCCAATCAGACAATACCGCCACAGTAGCGTACATCAACCATCAAGGTGGTCTACGCTCGCGCCGTATGTCGCAACTCGCTCGCCACCTCCTCTTATGGAGTCAGAAGCTTCTGAGGTCCCTTCGTGCTATTTACATTCCCGGAGCCCTGAACTGTGCAGCCGACGAGCTCTCACGGTTTCAGCCCCTCCCTGGCGAATGGCGACTCCATCCCCAGACTGTTCAGGTTCAGCTGATTTGGGACCAGTTCGGCGACGCACAGATAGATCTGTTTGCCTCCCACAACTCAACCCACTGCGCCCTGTATTATTCCCTGACCGAGGGCACGCTCGGCACGGATGCACTGGCGCACAGCTGGCCGCGGGGCCGCAAGTATCCGTTTCCCCCAGTGAGCCTTCTTGCGCATTTCTTGTGCAAAGTCAAGGAGGACGAGGAGCAGGTCCTTCTGGTTGCGCCCTATTGGCCCACCCGGACCTGGTTCTCCGAACTCATACTCCTCGCGACAGCACCTCCTTGGCCCATACCTCTGAGGAAGGACCTTCTTTCTCAGGGACGGGGCACCCTGTGGCGCCCTCGTCCCGACCTGTGGAGCCTCCACGTGTGGCTCCTGACGGGACCAGGTAGGTTTGAGTACCCTACCACCTCCGGTGGTGGCTACCATCACTTCCACTAGAGCGTCGTCCACGAGACATCTCTATGCGTTGAAGTGGAACCTCTTTGTCAGCTGGTGCTCTAGACCCCCGGAAATGCCCAGATCAGCGTTGTGCTTTCCTTCCTTCAGGATGGGTTGGAGCGAAGGCTGTCTCCCTCCACCCTCAAAGTCTATGTTGCCGCTATCGCCGCACACCATGACTTGATAGAAGGTAAGTCTGTGGGAAAGCACGACCTGGTCATCAGGTTCCTTTGAGGAGCCAGGAGATTACATCCTCCTCGCCCTCCTCTCGTTCCCTCTTGGGACCTCGCAGTGGTTCTAACTGCCCTTTGAGCCTTTGCAAACAGTGGAGCTCAAGCTCCTGTCAATGAAGACAGTTCTCCTGGTTGCATTGGCCTCTATCAAGTGGGTAGGGGACCTGCGGTGTGACTGCCCACTCCACCCGGAGTGTGGCCTCCTCTTGGGCTCTAGCGCATGGCGCCTCGCTAACAGACATCTGCGGAGCTGCAGGCTGGGCGACGTCTAACACATTCGCCAGATTCTACAATCTCCGAGTGGAGCCTGTGTCCTCTCGTGTGCTCGCTTCAACCAGCCGGCACTAGGACCCGCTCAGGTGTCTTCGCTTGCTCGCCATTCCACTCCACGGACTGGGATGCGTGCGATATTCTCCTCAGGTGAGCTTCCCCGAAAGCCCTGAGTTCCTCCTGCACTCCTGATGTCGACCCAGTGTCTCTTGTCTGAGCGTCGGCTAGGTGCCTCCCGTGTGCATGGTCCCTCTCCGGAGCAACCCCCACATGTGTATTCCCACTGTAAGCCTCTCTGAGCATGTGTCTTTCCCTTGGCAAGCCATCTTGCCACCCCTGGGGTTTAAATTTTTTCCACCTACGGCTGGATACCCCAGTGTATTCCCCATATGCATCCTTCGGGTCATATGTGTATTCTCTAAGTCCCCCCCGTTTGGGCTGGCAGTATTTTGCATATTTCCTCTAAACTATGAGATATGCTCCCCAGTGTACCTTGGTATTCCTGTGTCAAATAGGAGTCCTACTTGTCTCATGACGGGGATCTCAGATTTACGCAGGGCACTGGAAGACAGCTGTGAAGGTGGCGTGATTAGACTGGTAACCCCATTCGTCGTCATCTGACGGAACTCGGAGTGACGAACGAAAGGGAACGTCTCGGTTACGAATGTAACCCTCGTTCCCTGAGTGAGGGAACGGAGACGTCCGTCTTCTTGCCACTTCCGCTGTATACCGCGGGGATCGCCTGAGCTCAGTCTTGGCTCCTCAGCGAAGAAACATATCTGCATGTTGCTGGACTTCCTCCTTTTATACCCACGAGGTGGGGCGGAGTTACGTCATGCAAATTCCGCAGACCCATGGCATTTCTTTGCCATTGGCTCGTTTTGTATACTCGAAGTTGATAGGCTTTCTAAGCGAAACCCCATTCGTCGTCATTCGACGGAACGTCTCCGTTCCCTCACTCAGGGAACGAGGGTTACATTCGTAACCGAGACGTTTTCAGTTGGGAGTAACCGGTCAGCAGGGGTCGATATTTTACAGGGAAACTTTAAAGGGCACATTAATAAACATTTAGCAGATTCAAATGGGAGATGGGTAATACTGGTTGGTGATGTATATCATGCCCAATTCAATATTATAAACATATATGCGTGTAACAACAAAAAAGACAAGTTATTATTTACAACAATAGAAAATAAAATTAACCAGCTGATTACAACTTTTCCTACTGCCAAGATTATAGGGGAGGTGATTTTAATACAGTTATGGATGGAAATCTGGATAGATGGCCTCCAAGAAACAGTTTTCAGATGAGTTGGAGAATGTATGTCAAAGGATGAGTCTTGTCCCCATTCGTCCTCTTCGGAGATCGATGACAAGATGGTTTCAGTTCATATAGAACCTAGAAAAACATTTATATAAAGATAGATTAAATAATACTTAATTACAGACCAAACAGAGATTATTGGAAATTAAACCAAATGCTATTACAAAATAAACAATTTAAGGATGATGCCCCCATGATAATTGGAAAATATTGGAGAAAAGCTAATCTTGATGACAACTTTGGAAGCTGCTGGGAGCTAATGAAATTTGAAGTTCGTAAGTTAGCTATAACACTAGGGAAGAAAATAGCCAAAGATAAGAGAGAGGAAGAATCCAGAGTTATCACTAGATTAATAAAGCTATCAGAGAAAGTTAATTTAACTGGATGTTTACAACTTAAATTGGACAAGATGTACGAAGACAAAGCTAAAGGGGCTTTTGTCAGATCTAGGAGGAAATGGCTTGAAAAAGGGGGAAAATGCACTAAATATTTCTTTAATCTAGAAAAAAGAAACTTTGAAGTATATCCCTAAGTAAATTGAAAATCAATGATGTTGTTTGTGATGATAAGATGCAGATATCAAAATACGTTGCTGATTTTTATCAAGGATTGTACTCTACTGATGTTGAAAATGCATGGATCTCTTCCTAAAAAGTAAACAAAATTATATTGATGTCATTGACGATGGCTTTAAATTGATTTGTGACAGAGAGATTAGTTTATCAGAAGTGCAAAAATGTATTGCCTCTCTAAAAGAAAATAAATCACCAGGGAATGATGGGCTAATAAGTGAATTCAAGGTTTTTGACCAATTGCTCCTTTCTTAGTTAAAGTTTATATAGAAGCCATTAAGAAAAGGGAACTCCCACCAACTCTGCGACAAGGACTTATTAAACTGATACCCAAACCAAACAAAGATAAATTAAGTATAGGAAATTGGAGACCGATTAGTTTATTGAATAGTGATGCTAAAATATTTGCACTAATTTTTGCTAAAAGATTAATATCAGGGTTAAATGATATAATTGATGAAGAACAATCAGGCTTTATGCCAGGCCGGAATATAGGTAATAATATACGTTTGATTTTGGATATGATTGATTACAACGAATACATAGTAGATGATAATTTTGTACTATTTGTCGATTTTTATAAAGCATTTGACACAGTTAGTCATCAATTTATGTTAAAAACGATCAAATGCTTTGGTTTTGGAGAGCAGTTGGAGTTGGAGAACAGAAGGCAATTCAAACTCTATACAGAGGATGTAACAGCTCAGTTAAACTTGCCCATGGCACAACTCCTAGATTTGAGGTCGGTCGTGGAATACGACAAGGATGTCCCCTTAGCCCTTTTCTTTTTCTCCTTGTTACACAAATCATGGCCAGACATATAAAAAATGCCCAGTTCCAAGGTATATTGACATTAGGTACAGAATTTAAAATTTCACAGTTAGCGGATGACACGGCATTATTTCTCAGTAATAAGCACGAGGTTATCAAAGCAATTGATTCTATCACAAAATTATACGAAGTCTCGGGTTTAAGAATGAATCTAAATAAATCCACCTTGTTATCACTTAAGGAATGTGACTTATCAGAAATAAGTGGTATTCCTGTTAAAGCAGAATTCGGCAACTTCTAGTCTTCTTCGCTGATTTTCCCTTTTGTTGTCGCATTGTTTTCCCCACGAGCTCCCCCTACAGCTGTGGGCCGTATATTTCACAACACTATCGTAAAAAAAACTCACTTGCGGCACCCTTCTCCCCCGTTCTACCGCTGCTCACGTGCATTTGTTATTATCGGAGCCGGCCAACTTTACTTGCGGAGCTGTCTACCGAGGTGGGTAATACATCATACACATTATCATAGAACATTGACATGTACATTTTGTATTCTGTTATCAACCCGTAAAGCAGTTCGTGTTTTTTGCTCGTTCTCGTTCTCGTCTCGCTTCTCACAAGACTTCCTATTTTCATTTTGCCGGGGCGGTAGTCCCCATGTTCCAAGGTTGGTTTTCCACCTGGGAACGCTGGGGGGAGCTAGGAAAGTCACCAATATCACCAGAACAGGTTGTTAACCATCCAAATGATTTCTAGGCAGCCTTATTAAGTTAAAAAAGTTACCAAGTTCATCTTTAAAAATACAATAACATACTTGGGGGTTATCATTGATAAAAATTAAAAAAGGCGTTGCAATTTCAATTTTGACCCCATAGTAGAGAAAATAAGGAAAAGATTTAATATATGGTTGATGAGGGATTTGTCACTGAATGAGTTTTATTGTCTAAGGCAGAAGGGATATCACGTGCCGTCTATCGATCTTTATCCATGGGAAAGCCAGCTAGTGTATATAAAAAACTTGATAAGATCTTATTTAATTTCATTTGGAGGAATAGATCCCATTATTTACGTAAAGATATTTTATGTAATTTAAGGAAAGATGGTGGTCTTGAAGTGTTGACCTTTGAAACCTTAAGTAATTCATTTTTGGTGAGATGGTTAAGTAAGTTAATTAAGGAAGCAGAGACTATTTGGAACATCTTTCCCAAATACATTTTTGATTCACTGGGAGGATTAAACTTCTTGTTGAAATGTGATTTTAAAATTGAGAAGTTACCTGTGAAGTTGGCCAACTTTCACAAGCATGCCCTGTTAGCCTGGAAAATGGTCTACAAACACAATTTTTCTCCCACGAACTGTTATATTTGGAACAACAGGAATATTCAATATAAAAATAAATCTATACATTACCAAAGATGGGTTGATAACATTGTATTAGTTGAACAACTCATGAACACAGAAGGTCGTATACATCACGAGTTTCTTTCAAAAGCAAAATTTCCTGTCTCCCCTAGGGAGTATGCTATCGTTTTTGATGCTGTGCCAAGAAATATCATTCAGATTTTAAAATATAACTCAACTGTTGTAAGTGGCAGTATTTTGACTACACAAGAAATTTTCCTTGGCGACAATGACATCACTGCCAAAAAATGTCCAAACAAATACATTAGGAATCTAATGCACACTAAAACACTTCCTGCAGCACGATCCTTTTGGGCTTCTCAGTTTGGAGAAATCAAATGGGAAAGAATGTGGTTAATTGGGGACAAGTTCCTCTTAAATAATAAAATAAAGGAGGTGTCTTATAAAATTGTACATAGAATATACCCAGCAAAGTAAACTTTAGAGAGATTTAATTGATATTGAATATTCCTGTACCTTGTGTGGTAATTATGATGAAAATTTGTTATCTGTTTTATGACTTTACATACAGTAAGATATTTTAGAGATGTTGAAAACTATATAAGACGTAAAACTGGACAAACTTGGTGAAAGATGGTGGAACAGATAAGGATTTTTCTTTTTTTGTCCAATTGTTTTTAGTCTTAGGAAAATTCCATGAAACGGGCAGAGTCCAAACCAAATTTTGAACACCTTTTAGCAGAGCTAAAACAATATCACACCACTGTAAGAGGTCTTAAAAATAGAAAGGCTATTAAGACCGATCTTGTACTCTCTAAATATGTTTAATTTGCATCCTTTTATGTAATTTGGTCTTGTTTTATTTTTAATTTAATTTTATGGTTATTGTTTGTCTTGTATGCCTGTTTTAGTAGTGTATTTTGTGTATCAACCCTGGCATAAACAGATGTTGTTGTATTACATTGTTAATACTGAATAAAAAATAAATAAATAAAAAGTCTCTGGATCGGCAGACGTGACGTGAACAGTCTCTGGATCGGCAGACGTGACGTGAACAGTCTCTGGATCAGTAACAGGACAAGACGAGGATTTTCAGACAGCCTCCAGAGCCGTGACAAGGCAGGACAAGGATTCATAAACAGTTACCTCTGACACCTCCAAAGGTTCTGCAGCAGACGCTGCCACCTCTGGGGGTTCTACAGTGGTAGCATCAAGAATCAGGTAAAGTTCATTAACAGGACAGGTACAGTGCTCATCTACGGTTCCTTTGACCGTGACATGGCAGGCTGAGAGGACATTGCTGGGCGCTACCACTATACAAGGAGCTGAAGCGAGCACCGCCGCTTCCTCTGGTGAAACTGCAGCGGGTGCCATCGCATGGGGCAGTTCTAAGGTGGTGTACGCAGCCCAAACGCAACAGAGCGATCCCCATCATGGGAAGCACTTCTGACAGGGTAATTAGTGCAGGAACAGAATGATTAAAGGCAGTAGGTTTGGGGATACCAGCTGCACGTGCCGACACCAGCGGTGCATCCCTCAGACTGGAAAAATCGAAGCACTGACCTTGAATATCTGGGTGTGGCAGACAGGACGTGAGAAGGCTCTGGCTGGACAGTGGTGACATTACGAGACTCTGGAAAATCCACTGAGATGTGAAGAGACTTGTGATGATCAGTTGAGACATGATTTGACTTGTGATGATTAACCGTGACTGGGCTTGACTCGTGACGATCAACCGTGACTTGGCTTGACTCGTGACGATCAAGCGTGACTTGGCTTGACTCATGACGATCAACTGTGACTGGGCTTGACTGGGATTGATTGGGAGCTATGACGGAACGGGATGTTGTGCCGCCATCTTGTGAGCATGCTCTGGTTCGGCTGCCATTACCTGAGTGAGTGCGGAGTGGTGTTCCTCGATCCATACCTGGCTGATATCCACAGGGAAAGCCGCTGCATCCTTGTGTAGCCGAGTATTCTGTAATGGGGCGAACAAGACGGAGACGTGCGGATCCATATGCAAGGCTTTATTTCAAAACATGGTCTTAATAAAGGCAAGGTCAATAAACAGCATGGCAGAGGCATGACACAGAGTAATCCTTAGGGCAAGCGTGGGTAGAAGATCGGCGAACAATATCCAACAGGGGCAAGCCGAAGAGAGATAATCCAGGGAAACAGCAATAATCTAAATTAGGTACAAACAGTCCAAAGGGCTAGGCTAAGGGTGAATCCAGGAAACAGGCAAGAATCATAACAAAGGACAAGGCAAGACTAAGGTCAATGGATGGCCTCAGTAGTACTAACACTAGGGGAGTGCTAAACGCAAAACAATACTTGGCCTCAGGGAGAGAAAGTCCAAGGCTTATAAAGAGTGTGAGATAGTGTGTGATAGTTCTCAGGTGTGGGCGTGATTAGTGGAATCAGCTGTGTGAGTCGTCAATGCAATGAATGATGGGGATTGTAGTGAAGTACAAGGGTCCATGCTGTGAGTGGGTGACCTCTGGTGGTGATTGACCGGAAGTGTATGGACCAGATTCGTGACACTACCAAGCGGGAGGGGTTCTAGCCCCCCAATCACAGCGCTTGATGTCCGCGTAGAATTGACGTGTTGTTACATTTTTTAAGAGGTGCACGTCAGTGTATGACGTAGCAACGGTGTGAGTTCGACGTGGAAATATAAATTGGGCTTTAGTTTTTAAAAAAAAGAGTTCTAGCACGAGGATGCTACGTTAGAAAATTAGTTGGCAACGTTACGCTTTATTAGGTTCAGATCCGGATAAATATTCCATGTTCATTTTCTCAAGTTCAGTGTTGCAGTTCTAATAAGTCTTGTAATTAATTTGAAATCATGAAGAATATACCCATGTTTATTTTATTAATTCAGTGTAAAAGTATCGCAGTGGTGTGTGTAGTTGTGAGTTCATGTCAAGTGCAAACTTATTGTCTTTAAAGGAGAACTCCGGCCAATTTTTAAGTTAATCTTGATCGTTACACCTTTGTGAGTACTGTCTATAGAAAAAACGGTGCTTGCAACACGGAGCTGTTACAGCAAATGTCCAGAGCTCCCACTCAGCTAAAACTGCAGTTATGGGGGCATAAACAAAAAGAGTGTCTTTGTACCTTTTAACAGACACAAAATGCAATTAAAATGCCTGTCCAACATGAACAGGGCCCTTACATGACAACAAGATGCGTTTAGCAACTTAGCCATTGTTTAAATTAACCTTAATAGTGTTTTAGACGGCTAGCTGAAGTCTCGCGCTGAAGTCCTGTGGGAACTCAGTTGTAGCCGGAAAAAGGTAAAAACACCCAGAGTTCTCCTTTAAGAGACAAAGATCGTTGAGAGTTTCACAGATTCCAGTTTATGCGGATCCACTCAATGTTGTCGTACGATGCATCATGGATGCAGTTTATCATCTTGTAGGGGAGTGAGAATTACAGATTGCTATTCTGCAATTGTAATCTTATTTTTTTCGTTAATGTACTGGTTTTGTATCAAAAGTGCTCCAACTAGCCCACCATCTGTGTACTGAAAATTCTAGCTGTATAAGTAGGAATATTGGAGTATTACATTGGCATGGGGGATTTTTTTTATGGTTATTAATGGAATTTATTGTTGTGTTTGTGACTTTGTGAATTTAATTATTTGGTCATTCAAGGGGAAAAAATACACAAAGACAAAAGAGCTCTGAAGAGAATAAATACATGTTTATTGATATACCATTGTGTGTGATTTCCTGTGGAAAGAACTGTTTATAGTTGACTTGGCATTTAATTTTTTTCCCCTGTAAGGGATTTCTATTTTTCCAATTTAAAGGCAAAACACAGAAGTGTATATTTTTATTTCCAAGTAGAAAACGTAAATCGGACACTATTAGGTGGTATCTGAATATTGGGTTTTGTGATCAATGGAAATTAAGTATATTTAGAAATTTGCCTCTGGTTTTTGTTAACTAGGAAGTTCCCCTAGACATAATTCTTACATTTGAGTCATATTTGTTGTTGAGAGGGCTATTGTAAGGGGATTTACAGTCAAAGAACACGAACGAGAAACGATGAATGAAGACCCAGATTCAGAATTATAATGAATTAAAGACAAGTTTTACTGAAGATAGTTTGCAGTTTCATCAGCAGAGTTCGTAGGGCGCCCCGCTTACAGATACAAAGATCACAGCAATTATACCCTTCACCAAGGTCTAAGCTACGTCCTAGCTTCAGATAAATTATTCTCATTGGCTAAGAAATAGATAAACATAGCAATTTTCCACACAAATACAGATAGGCTGAGGCATATCTCCATCGATTATGCAGCTGAAACTTTTCAAAATGAGCAACATAAAAATAATATGTGCTTTCTCTCAAAGAGAGGAAACTTTTAATCTAACTGGAAAGTAAGGCTTTAACAAAGAAATGGTTCCTCAACTATAGACTTAAATATCCGCATTTGTACCTAGAAAAGCAGATGTATGTATTGACACATGTTGAAGACATGAGTCCATTTTTAATCTCTGGAATCCGGGCTAAATGAGCAAGCACTGTTACTGCATTCAGATATCAAATACAGACATTAGAGAATACATGAAAAGAACATTTCAGTAATCATACTGGTAACTTCTATAACAAAGTAAAATGTCATAAGCCTTAAGAAGTCATTAAACTCCTCTGATGTTTAGAAGGAAAAATATTGATTAATACCTTGATTGTAATCACTCATTAGATATACATTGAAGCAGCAGTGGATCCCAAAATCCACACCCTTAAGTAACCCTTATCTCCTACCAAGGGGCTTCTTTCATTCCCTTGGCTGCCCCCACGCAAGAACACTCCTAATCTACACTACGCAAGCCCATCTTTTGAAACTTGGAACTCCTTATCCTCTATTCTTTTAGTAGTTTTTGTAGATTTGTTTTGGTGGGGCGCTTTCTCCGAAAAGTAATCTCTTTCTTGCAAATGAAGCTCAAGTGCTCCAGAGTTACAGAATCAGAAAAAACAGAAATCTGTAATTTCGCAATAACTAAGGCCCCATTTACACTGCATGGTTCAAGTGACCCAAATCCGATTTTTTCCTCTCATGTGGCACAGATCGGATATGACCCATGAACGTGTAAGCAGGAAAAAAACGCATGGATTCCGATTTTCTCAGATCGGATCCAGGCCTCACTCATATGTGGTAATAAATCGGATATGAATCGGATATGTGCATTTGCGTGTGCCATGTAAGCAGACAAATCGGATATTCCCCAGTAAATGCGAGTCGTACGTCATTAAAAAAGTGACGTCACTCAGGGGACACACAACTGCGCGATCACATTCTTATTATAGGCGCAAGGGAGAAAGATACACACAGTGGAGCGATGCGGAGGCTTTTAAGTGTTTGGGGCGAAGAGACAGTGCACGCAAAAATGCAGGGTTGTTACAGAAATAAATCCGTGTTTGAAGACATTTCACGAGATATGGGGAGGCACGGTTTTAAGCGCTCGTGGCTACAGTGCCACCAAGATACAAAGCTTAAAAAACAAATATACAAAACGAAAGCAAAACACTGGATAATTTTATTCACATCTGCATCCATTTTATTTCGTGCTG
Organism: Chrosomus eos; assembly: GCA_036326025.1. Lineage (NCBI taxonomy): Eukaryota > Metazoa > Chordata > Actinopteri > Cypriniformes > Leuciscidae > Chrosomus > Chrosomus eos. The sequence continues at coordinate 4,766,779 of CM070825.1, read as the reverse complement.
TTTTACTTCCTTTTCCGGGTCAGAACGTCTACATTTGGTAGTTTCAGCAGTGTGTAGTGTAAATGCAAAAATCGGATACGGGTCACTTTTAAAAGATGATGTAAGCGGGTCGTCAAAAAAATCGGATATAGTCAGAAAATCGGATTTGGGCATCAAGACCTGCAGTGTAAATGCAGCCTAAGTGACATAACGTCTGGTAAGATTCACCCCTCCTGTTTTTTCACCATTAAGTTCTGACTTTCTCTCTAATTGTGGCATTCTGTCAATTGATGATCAACTCTTTCTCATAGGAAAAATGTAACATTCTCCAAGGAATCTCCAAACAACTCTTCCAGTGGCAAGAAACTTCAACGTGACACCTCTTCACATTGGTCTTATTCTTTCACCATCACTTGTCGTTTACTTGAAAAATCCCTGACTAAGCAAAAACTGCTCAGTGGCTGCACGAAATTCTCATCTTGATCTTTGTCGTCACAGACACATAGGCCATAAGGCCTTACAACACATCAGGCTTTTATAGTATTTAAACTAGTTCGACAATTGTTTTCTATAGAATGGATCAAATATTTTAAAACATTCTGCTTAACATCTCCTCAAATAAGTTTTGAATTACAAGGGTAACTAAGTGATTGTCATTTTTAATAGCAAAGGTATATAATTGATGATTGTCCTTTTTGAGAAAAGCTCCATCTACATTTTGTCACTGACACCAAAATCTACACCGTTATAGTTTCTACACCGCAAAAAATGGATGCTGGCAATGAAGGCAGAGTCCTCTTCCCTGAGACTGACCAACCAGATATGTTATCTTCGTCTGCTATTATGTGCTTAACAATTGAGTACCAAGTGGAAGCAGCCAATACTTTGGAGTTCATTCAGAGGCAAGTACATCTTGCAGTGATAGTATGCTATAATATCAGGTAAACATTAAAGAGATAGCCCTCCCAAATATGACCAGTCTGTCATCACTTACTCACCTTAATGTCATTCCTAACCTGTATGCTCTTCTTTCTTCAGTGAAAAATATATATGTTGAAGAATGTTGGTGAATGAATTGGTTCTATGTCAGAACTGCGCCTCACTATTGGCCGACGCTGATCACGTGATCACCACGACACATGCGTGTGATTCTGACCCAGGAGCTGGCCAAAAGTGAGGCGGCGTTCTGGCGTAGAACCAGGAAGCGCTGCACTGTTTAAACGCATCAATACTGTAGGAGATTGACGTGGAAGAGAAGAGATTGTTGAATGAAGTTGGGGTTTTTTTTAGGTTTGCTCACAAAAAGTATTATTGTCGCTTAACAGTGGCGGGCCGTGCATTTCACACCTAGGCCTTCTGTCCTACCTGAATTAATAACTTTTAACAGTGTAGCAGCGCAAAAACTCTATAATTGTGGTTTTTATTTTGCACCGGCAGTTTAGGATTAATGCGGTGAGTTTCGGGAAAGGCCGGTAGAGAGAAACGAGCGCGTGAGTTCGGCTGGTGTGTTCGTGTACAGCAGTGGTTCTTGCGTTCCGAATCCGATTATAAGTTCAGAAACGGAGCCTCCCTTATCTTGTCGTTCAAGGGTTACAACATAGTCCCTTTTCAGACGTTACAATAGTACGAATGTTTGAAAAAAATTGAGTTTCGATCATAAATTTAAAATAAAAATTAAGAAGAAAATCATATTCAACACAGGGAAAAAGCATTATACTCACCAAAACTACTGATTATTTTTTACACAAAATCCATCCTTATTTCTTTCCTCAAGAAGACTTTAATTACAGTTGTACAGGTTATCTAACTGCGTTTAGGTTCCAACAATGTCGTGTCTGTCTCATCATATTTCTAGTATAAGTTGTTCTTCGCTTTATTAGTGTCTGCACGACAGAAGCAGTGGACACAGTCACCGCAAAACATGACGATGTGTACAGCTGACCCATGCTCTCAGACAGAGTTTTGAACGAAATCAATGAGATCAGCGGGACTTTTGCCTTCAAAATCATTTGTGGCATATAATTACATTAGTCAGTTCTGTTTTTACCCCAAGAGATCGAATAGAGTTCCGTGACTCTGCGTTAAGCTCAGGCTGAATAAGGGATTTTTCCGGTAGGTTTGAACCTACTGGGGGTCGAGGAGGGAAAGAAACATTAATTTGTGGGTTGAAAAACTATTAAATCTACAGGAATATATTTTAGCTTACGCAGTTCGCTACAGATGCGGATACTACATACTACCAGTAATAGCACGCGCTCTGAGCATCCAATCAAAGAACAAGAAAATGCAGACGTTATTGAATGCCTGCTAGATGGCCCCGCTGCAGTCAAAGCGAAATCTGATTGGCTGATTTAATCTGACTGATTATCTGATTGGTTAAAGCAACAGTTTCATTGCCATTCATTTTAAGGCTATGTTTACACGGAAACGAGCTGAAGAGAAAATGCAAAAGTGGCGTTGCGTTGTAACTTTTTATTCTGCGTTTAGACATCGTTATGGGAGGGAAATCTGCGTGCATACGGTGACGCAAAAGTGTGTGAAATACGATGTAGTATGCACTCCAGGCGGCTAGGTGACAATGTGAAGCACTGCAACACAACAAACCGATGTCTGAGAATATTTTGTACAACTGCTGAAAAGACTCTTGTATGTTTATCTGATGTTTATCAGAGCTGCTAGGGCATCTTAAAGGTCCGACGTATGAAAATAATACAACATGTTGGTTGTTATTTTCCTGTAATAGCGCATGCCTGTGACGTAAACGACGTACGCGACAAGAGCCAACGTGAGAAGATTTGCGTTTTTACCGTTTAGAGGCGAACGCGACGGCGGAGTGTTTTTGAGATTTCCACTCTGAAGGGTGGTTTCACTTTTTAAAAGAAAGGCACATCCGTAAAAATATTTTTACGTTTTCACTCGTAATCGTTCTCGTGTAAACAGGGCCTAAGTTACAGGCGCCCGCAATGTCGATTCTGAAGGCCTCCAGGCAGATTTATTTGGCCATGGCAACGCATGATGGCTGAAATATGATTGGATAAAAGCTCTAACATAAAAACACACTACTGGAAGCAGTGCAACCAAGAGAGAAGCTATGAAATTAAGAGAATAAACTATTGGGAATAATTAATACTCATTCATGGAAAAAAATATTTAAGTGCAAGTCAGTATTCTGATAGTGTTTAGGCCAGCAGAGAAGGCCTTGCTGGCCCTGACGGCCCACCACTGTCGCTTAATTACATTAAGGTTGAACCACTGTAATCACATGGACTATTTAAGCAATGTCTTTACTACCTTTCTGGGGCTTGAAAGTGGTAATGAGATTGCAGTCTATGGGAGGGTCAGAAAGCTCTCGGTTTCATCAAAAATATCTTCATTTCTGTTCCAAAGATGAACGAAGGTCTTATGGGTTTGAAACAACATGAGGGGGGAGTAGTTAATGACAGAATTTATGAATGAACTAATCCTTTAACTCTTTCTAACAGAATATTATGTTGTATGAATATCTGAACATACAATATGTCAAAAAAAAAAAACAGAGACTCTGCTTTTAAACAAAGAAAACATTTTATTCTAGCTTAATGTACTGGGTTTTTTTTATCAACACTTGAATGTGGGTAAGTTTTTTTTTTTTTTAAAAAAGCACTATTTTGTAACAAAAAGCTGAGAATTGTTTTCTCAAAGACTACATTTTCATTAGGAGGTTCTGAACAAGAAGATGCATAACGATCGATAGATGGATAGATGGATAGAGATTTAAATTCACACCTATAATTTGAAAGGGAGCCAGCTTCTTAATTCTTCAGAATTACGTAATAATTAATTGTTACGCATGGATTCAGCAGACAAAGCATCGCTCCCATATTCTGTTCCTCTTCCTGAACCCTCTTCTTTGTTGGTTGTTGTTTGGAAGGTGGTCGATTAGCTCATACAGTGTGAAGATGCAGAAGGAAATCTCATCATAAGCCGTCCTTGTGCCGCTCTCAAACAGGCAGGAAAAGACAGCAACCGGCGGGGCATCGGCAGACATCAGCTCAACATAAGCCAAGTCGGAGTATGCACTAGGGCCATCTATATGATCCACGGTCCTGACCAACTGTCTGGGTCTCGTGGCAGAAGACTGAGGTAAACTCCCAGGTCTCGGCGGGCGTTCGAGCGCGTGGGGTGCGAATAAATCACCCATGTTGGAGGGAGGAAGTTCTGTGAAGAGCTCAGAGCCGGGGACATGCTGACAGCCAGTGGGCTGTAGACGGACCTCAACTGTCTCAGATAGTGTTGGGATTGCCCAAGCTGGTAGACTGGGGCTGGAAATCCAATCACACTGCCATGACACCCATTTTTCTGCTCCACTAGTTTCTGCACCAGCTGGCCGTCGTGAAAAACGGCTCCATTATCAAAACTAACGGCCTGCACCCGGCAACCTGATACACTCCGGGCATTGCAGTACAAAATGTTGAGTCCGTCTTCCTCGTCTACCGACACCATCTGACACTCCACGCTCTCTGGCGCGGACAGCGCCTCTCCAAAATGCCACACAATTCCATGCGTGTCACTATAAAAACAAAACGAGTGTGACGAAGTCTTGCACTTCCTGCCGAAGCAATTTCTGCAGTCAATATGGTAGGCATAGGCTGGGATTATCAGCCTTCCAGATTTTAATTGTGTTCCGTGACCTGGACCCACAGCAAAAGTGGCCCACTCTGCCAGCAATAAAACACACACAAGGTTTCTTAATTATTTAAAAAACCTGTGATATCATGTTCGTGCAAAATATTAAACAAAGCAGTGTACATGTGGAAATTAAAGGCCAATTCACACCGTACCGGCAGACACTTTGTTGGGTTTTGTCGGAGCTTGTTTTCGCCGATTGAACATGCTGAATCTGCGATAGGATGTCTAGAAGTGAAGTAATCCATTGGTCTGTGTTAAGGTTAGGAATCGTAAATACTTGGTCATTTTAATATGACTTTAAACCATTTAAGCGTGAGATGCTGCCCGTGAGTAACTATATTGTGCAGTTCTTAAAGTGAGAGCAGCCAATATTCCTGCTGCCCTCTCTATAATAACAGTAATCAAACAAAAGACCGAGAAAATTCACTCGCTGTTCTTGACGGAATAACTTTTGTAACTATATTTGTAATTTATATTTTATTTATAAAGTGCCGTGTTATTTTATCTTTGATTAGTTTGTGTATCTGAATACCTGAATATCTTAAAACATATATTTGTTCATCTGTATTTATTTTCTGCGATTGATAATTTTTTTGTTTGTCTTTAATAATGCTTTAAATTTAAGTTTAAGTTTTTCTATCGTATTTTTTTTAACCATAGGCAAAAGTTTTCAATCACATGACAGTTTAACTTAATTTAATGTCAAGTTGTCATGACAAAGACACTGACAGGTTATGCAATGTCATAAACATCTTAAACAATGTCATATTTGCATTCAAAATGTCATTATTGAGCGAAAGACACTTAATGACAGTTGTCATAAACATGCATAAACCCTACTTCATATTCATGACATATGCCAACCCTCGACTGTGTCTGTCGGTGCGGTGAGAATTGGGCTTAAGACTGGAGTCTATAATTTCTGCATCCACTGGCATCACCAAAAGGAATTGAAAAAATGTAATTGGTCAGACAAACACAAAGCCGTCCCACCATGTGTCGAAAGTTGACATGATGGGCTGCTCAAGCAAACAACATTTCACTCTTTACAATCTTACAAAGGAATATTTCACCCAAAAATAAAGATGTGAAACATTATTTGAACCTAAATGTATACCCATTGGGTCGAATTCACCTAACAGGACAATCATTGAAAAAACCCCAGTTGTGTTCCACAGAAGAGGGACTGAAATTTCATTTTTGGGTGAAATATACCTTTTAATCTGGGTTAAGAGAGACTATTTTAACATTGGCTTTACGTATCTGGACAGAGGAAAATGCTCTACCTTTGATGGTGTCCCCTAAGAGCGTCCTGGTGAGGTCTGTGACGGAGCTCCAGGTGTCCCCTTGGTCACTGCTAGACACGTAGCACAGACGGGTCACGTTCTTCCCTGTAATTAACTGGTAAGACTCAGAGGTGTGACCCAGAACAGCGATGAAGAACAAGAAGATGGTGCCCGTAAACTCATCATAAACGGGGCAAGGGTTCATTGAGCGGTAGCCCTCCAGTCGAGCGCTACTCAACACCTCCATGTCTTTCCACTGAGGAGAGAGAGAAGATGCTTTTATGATTAGGAAAAAACATATAATCTATACATTTAAACCTCTCTGGTGCTGTTTGGACTGAAAAATGTAACTTTTTTTTAACTTTTACTTTTGTTCCTCACTTCATTTGCATGGTACGAAACTTGCTAAAGGTTTTGGCACCTGCTATGTGAACAGACAAAATAAAGCATGGACTTAATTTGAACAGGTTAAATGCTCCTGTAAAAATAGTCACACTTGTGCTTCTCACTGTAAAAAATGAGTGTATTGGAAATGAATAGGAGACGAATTTCATCTAGTGGAAGCGATTGATACTGCAGCCAAACAAAATCTCACTTGAAAGCTAATTTTTTAGACATCAAGCTCAAATTTGGAACACAACTGGTTTAAAACTGCAAGAAAATCAAGTCATAAATCTAGAGTAAATGTGACTTAGTATTAGTATTTTCGTATTAATAGTATTTTTGTGCATTTTTCATAACAATACATGTAAAATTCTGTTACTTTTTTAAGACAGTTTTTAAAACAGTTTTCACTTCAGCAATAATCTGCCAAGTGTCATCTTTGTAAAGAGATCAAAAATTAAGTCTGTGCTCTAAAGCATTCAAGATTTACGACAATTTAAGTTGGAAATTTAATTTTCAGGTCTATGCTCAAAAAGTGAATACATGAATTATAAATACAGCGTAAATATAATTTAGTATAAAAAAATATTACATAAAAACATTATTAAACTAAAATATAGCACATTCATTCACGAAAAATAAATAAAACATTCGGCCATTTTTTACCGACACGCGAAGGGCACCAGAAGGTTAATAGTTATAATAATGTTGCCATATGTTAACGCATCGTACTTCCACATAGTTTTTGTAAAAGGTGCCTTTGCGCATGACCAGCAGATGTGCTTGAGCGTCCGCCGGAGTCAGTCTCTCCTCACAGAAGGCCAAGAAACAGCTGGATCGAGGAACGTAGAGCAAAGCCGGCACACGGTACGTCACTCCACTCGGCTCCTTCTGGAAAACTGTGGATCGTGCTGGGAAGTACTGAGACCCCATTGCCTCACATAACTAAAAAATAAATTGTTCAAGTCATATACCAGTTCAAACTCGAATGCAACATTTTGCAGTAGTGAACCCTATAAAAGTTTTCCCTCCACTTATGAAGTCCTTTAAACAAAGAAAAACCTTCCTAAAGTCTTCCAACTTTCAAGGAAGTAAAGCTACTGAAGTTCTTGGTGATAAAAAATAGTGCTGACACACAAAATACATGCAGAAATTGTGACAGTCAGTGAGGACTATTGTGTTAAAAGAAAGACAGAGAGCACAGATCACGTCAGCATTTTTACAAAAGGCTTGTTCTGGCTTTTAACTCGACTCGCGGCTGAAAAGCAAAGCTTGCCAATCTTTGTAACAGTTCTTTGTCACAATAGTTTGTTCATCACAACCATAGTTAGTATGAAATACACAAAAAACATGTTGTTCACGTGCTGTGATAATTTCAATAATCACTGTAATTAAACAGAAAATGACTGTTTCTTATTATGTCAACAACAGGAAAACACCCATGTCTACAAAATCCACTTTCTGGTGTGCTAGCACAAGCATTTTCACAGTCTTTGCTTTTGGGTAATTGTGTTAAACATGTTTTCATTTTCTTTAAAAGAATTAAAAAGAACGTAACAAACCATTTATCTAAAAGAAATGAATAAACACCAGAGCACAAAAAGGGTACTTACAGCAGACAGGCAGCGTTGTGAGTGTTAGATACGCGGATGTGTGACATCGAGAGGTTGAAAGTGTGAGAAAGTGCATGTGTTAGTCTGTGACAAGAGCACTATATAGCACAGACTATCAGATGCTGATCCATTGACTCCATGATCGCTGTTAGTGCATTGACCTAGAAGTGGGCTTGACTTGTCAAAAAATAAAAGCCAATCCAAGATCACATCTGTAGCCTACATCTATTCAGCCTGGGGCGTTTTGTTTTATTTGGGGAAATAATTATTTGGGTTGGTTGGCTTGTCACTTCATTTATATAGAACCATATAATCAAAAGACTGTTTAAAGGTGCTTTACAATAATGCAATGAAACTAATTACAAACATAATAATAATAATAATATTGTAAAAACTCAACACTTCACTTAGCATCACACGATACTGCATATTTAAACTGCATATTTAAAATAGCCTGACCAAAAAATAATTAAAAAGGCATAAAGAATTTAAGATAATCTAATGTGTTCGAAAGATTGGGACCGGCTGCCTGAAACGCTCTATTTTTCAGCCTGGTTCTTGGTCTGAGCAATTAAGGCCGAAATAAAGTGAGACGCAGAAGTCCAGATGAGATTAAATAAAGTTCTGCTTACTTCTACAAATATCGCATTATTTAATGAGGTATCGCATATCGCACTTTTCAATATCGTGCAGCCCTACTTTAATTGTTGTGGATTCCTTATAGAGTGTTTTCACTGTCATCAATCCGGAAGTTGGCTATTTTGGTCAGGGGATCTCTGGATAATCCGTAATTTGTTTGTAATAATAAAATGAAAATACCGTTTTTCTGTTTTTTGTTTCAAAACGAAAAACGAAATAACCGTTTTTGGTGTCAGAATCAAAAAAGAAAAACCAATTAAAAACCTCTGCTGGTTGAGCTTCCACATAGCAAGAAGGGCTATAAATATGTTACAGAACTAAAATGTGAATTGAATAATAGAAACTTACAAATAAATAGGCTACCTGCTATCCTTAGATACATATAAAATGAGTTCACTTGTCTTAATCTGAAATTACAGGTCACCAATGGTCTTACAAATGTTTAATTCTCCCTAACAGCCAGAGTTATTATTTTATTAGTTTTAATTTTTATTTAAGTTAACTAAAGTGTTTTATTCAACACCCAGTGCTACTGTACTTGTACTAAAAAATGTTATTAGTTCAGTTTTAGTCTACAATCACCTCGCTAACTATAGCTACTTTTATTTTGAAAGTGTTTCCGGTTAGTACCGCTTCCAACAAAGGAATAGACCACGTGACTTCCGTTTTTGGTTTATAAACGAAAAACGAATTGACTGAAGTTCAAAGACTATCTTCATTTTTTGTTCAAAAAGGAATAACGATAAAAATGATTGCCAAAAACGAAAAACGGGCCGTTTTTTAATTGGTTTTTCGTTTTTTGATTCTGACACCAAAAACGGTTATTTGGTTTTTCATTTTGAAACAAAAAACGGTATTTTCGTTTTATTATTACAAACGAATTACGGATTATCCAGAGATCCCCTGATCCATTTTGGAGGCACTGAACGTAAACAATGCCACTGAACTGAACGGACTTGCATATTTGGCTGATTATTGCTGCTGAAAAATGGTGGTGTTTTGGTCTGTACTAATCGGTCGCACCGGGAAATAACATGCCAAAAGTTAAAGAGAAGAGTGCAAAAAACGGATGAAAGAAGGTGTTTGTGGTTGAGAGAGGCACAGCATCAGCTACATGTGTAAATGAAGCGTTGACTATGGCTAAAATGTTGACGTAAAGTAGTTAACTATGTCTACATTCACACGGTCAGTCCCAATCCGATTGTCTTTGTATCCGATTGGAATCTGATCTAACAACATGACATCATGACTTTTGCGTAAACATACACGCCACTTTCAAGTCAAGTGACGTGTTATTTATACGCATTTTGAGCTATCCGCGTGTATGCGTGTATATCTACGCCGTTATGTCCGAGTGATTCCGCGTGTATGTACACGCCGTTAAATATCCGAGCGAAACGAAGCCAAATTTTGATCTACATCTGGGGAGCAATATTTTTCTTCCTAGGATGGTAGGGGAAGACTTATAAATGGTATTAACCAGTGACGGGTAGGTTTAGGGACGGGGTTGGGGTCATAGACTGTAAAAAAGATGGACGACGCCCCTTCGCTCTTTTCCATTGGAGGGAACTGAAGCCGTCAGAGTCCCGATATGGCGCTGACATATTGGAACTTGAGTCTGCGCAGTAGCGTTTTCGGGACCAGTCATGCGCAGTCGTGAGCAGGAAGTAAAGCCGCGAAATCAAGCCCCGCCCCCACTCTCGCCGAATCAATCGCAAGCACACGCCCTGCACTTTTCTTAAGTGGCCTTGTCTGCTCCGTTCCTCTCTAATGATGTCTGCTGATTGCAGTACCTCGTTAAAATAAGGTAAATACAACTACTAACCACATATTAAACATTATGGAAAAAAGTCCGTTGGTGCTTCAGTGACTACTTCGCACAGAGAACCTGTCAATCACAGCTGTCAATCATGATGTCACAGCACCGTTTTTATAGCATCAAATAACTAACTAAAAACGTCTCGGTTACTAATGTAACCCTCGTTCCCCGAAGGAGGGAACGGGAGACGTGACGTCGACGTGACGACGTTAGGGGATCACTTCAGGGAGCCCTATCAACTTAGAGTATCTAAAGAACAAGCCAATGAACGTTGGCGTGCGTGAAACGCGTCACGCGCCCCGCCCCGCAGCGCGGGTATAAACAGGAAGCGGACGCCGCACTCATTGTTTTTCGCTGAGGAGCCGAGATAGAGACGGCCGTACAGCGATGGTCAGCAACTGTGGCAGCGGGACGTCACGTCTCCCGTTCCCTCCTTCGGGAACGAGGGTTACATTAGTAACCGAGACGTTCCCCTTCAGTCGCTCACGTTCGACGTGACGTCGACGTGACGACGTTAGGGGATCCCATGGAAGACGCCATCGGTTGCTGCCACATCCAGCGCCCTACGGAAGGCTCTCAGACCCCCAATGGCTGGGGCGGAAGACCTGCGTAGAGGGAGTTCACTGTTGTTCCGTTAACCCACACAGTGGAACTCTTGGATAACACTGGGAAAGCGTGCCTTTCCAGGGGAGAGGGACGCTGCGGAAGCCACATCCTGCCCAAGGGGAGGTAACATGTGGAGAATACACATATGGACTGGCCAGAAGGGCAGTGCAACATATGGAATGTCACTGGGGTGGCTCCAGCCTGAGGAGGGGGAGGCAGCACCAGACAGTGACGGCAGAGCGGACTCTGCCAAGGGAAAGACACGGGCTCACCGCAGGGAGCTGGTCGTGGAAGAATACTCATATGGGATCGCCGCAGGAATCACCACATATGGAACCCAGCCTAGCACAAGTTACACAGGCATACGAGCACTAGGCCTGGCGTCGGACGCTCCGCAACGTCCGACTGCCGGAGGGGTGCGGAGGATCTCACAGGGTTCGCCAGAGTGGGGAACTCGACTGGAGCAAAAAAGCGCACGTATCCGCTCCATGTGGAGGGGAGTGGCGCAGCAAGCCGACACAAGAGCGGAAACTTCGGTGTTACCGGCTGGTTGAAGCGAGCACACAGGAAGAAACCGGCTCAACACGTAGGCTATAAAATCTAGCGAACGTGTTAGGTGTCGCCCAGCCCGCAGCTCTACAGATATCTGTCAGCGAGGCGCCGTGTGCCAGCGCCCAAGAAGAAGCGACACCCCTAGTGGAGTGGGCTCTCAACCCGGGCGGGCAAGGCACGCCTTGGGCTTCGTAAGCCAAGGCGATGGCATCCACTATCCAGTGGGCCATCCTCTGCTTGGAGACAGCCTTTCCCTTCTGCTGGCCTCCGTAACAGACGAAGAGCTGATCTGAGGTTCTGAGGCTTTGCGTTCTGTCCACGTACAGACGCAGAGCGCGGACGGGACAGAGAAAAGCCAGGGCTGGGTCTGCCTCCTCCGAAGGCAGCGCTTGCAGGTTCACCACCTGGTCCCGGAAGGGAGTGGTAGGAACCTTGGGCACGTATCCGGGCCGGGGTCTCAGGATCACGTGAGAGTCAGCCGGGCCGAATTCTAGGCACGATTCGTCGACCGAAAATGCATGCAGGTCCCCTACCCTCTTGATGGAGGCCAATGCAACCAGGAGTACTGTTTTACAAGACAGAACTTTTAACTCAGCTGACTGCAAAGGCTCAAAGGGTGGTCTCTGAAATGCCGAAAGGACCAGAGACAAGTCCCAAGAGGGTAAAGAGAGTGGGCGAGGAGGATTAAGTCTCCTTGCTCCCCTCAGGAACCTGACGATCAGGTCATGCTTTCCCAACGACTTACCATCAACTGCATCGTGATGTGCGGCAATGGCAGCAACATACACTTTAAGGGTGGAGGGAGACAGCCTTCGCTCCAACCCATCCTGCAGGAAGGAAAGCACGGCTCTGATCGAGCAAGTTCGGGGGTTCTCCTGGTGAGAAGAACACCATACAACGAATAGGTTCCACTTCAATGCATAGAGGTGCCTCGTAGAGGGGGCTCTGGCTGAAGTGATGGTGTCAACTACCGCTGGGGGTAGGCCACCTAGAACCTCCGCGTCCCGTCCAGGGACCAGACATGGAGTTTCCAAAGGTCCGGACGCGGGTGCCACAGGGTGCCCCGTCTCTGAGAGAGCAGGTCCTCTCTCAGAGGAATGGGCCAGGGAGGGGCTGTCGCGAGGAGCACTAGTTCGGGGAACCAGGTCCGGTTGGGCCAATACGGGGCAACTAACACGACCTGCTCCTCGTCCTCCCTGACTTTGCACAAGGTCTGTGCAAGAAGGCTCACTGGGGGAAACGCATACTTGCGTAGGCCCGGGGGCCAGCTGTGTGCCAGGGCATCCGTGCCGAGGGTCCCCTCGGTCAGGGAATAGAACAACTGGCAGTGAGACGTGTCCGGGGCGGCAAACAGATCTACCTGTGCGGTCCCGAAGCGCCTGAAAATCAGCTGGACCACCTGGGGATGGAGTCGCCATTCTCCCGGTAGCACCTGCTGCCGTGAGAGCTCGTCGGCTGCACAGTTGAGCAGGCCAGGAATATAAATGGCACGAAGCGACCTCAGATGCTTCTGACTCCAAAGGAGGAGATGGCGGGCGAGTTGTGACATGCGGCGGGAGCGTAGACCACCCTGACGGTTGATGTACGCAACGGTCGCAGTGCTGTCCGTACGGACCAGTACATGCTTGCCACGAAGCGGCGTTTTGAAGCGGCCCAATGCAAGATGTACTGCTAACAACTCGAGGCAATTGATGTGCCAATGCAGTTGAGGCCCCGTCCACAGACCTGAAGCTGCATGCCCGTTGTACGTGGCCCCCCAGCCGGTGGCAGAGGCATCCGTGGTGACCACAGAGTGCCTGGACACTTGTTCTAGGGGAACACCTGCCCGCAGGAACGAAGGGCCTGACCACAAGCTGAGAGTTTGGCGACAGTGCGGAGTCACTTGGACCCGGCATGAGCCGCTCTGCCACGCCCATCTCGGGACTCGATCGTGGAGCCAGTGTTGGAGCGGTCTCATATGAAGCAATCCGAGCGGCGTTACCGCGGCTGCAGATGCCATATGCCCCAGGAGCCTCTGAAACAGTTTCAGTGGAGCCGCTGTTCTGCGCCTGAGCGTGCTCACGCAGTTCAACACTGACTGGACGCGGGCCTCGGTGAGGCGCGCTGTCATGTTGATCGAGTCCAACTCCATACCGAGAAAAGAGATCCTCTGCCCGGGGGTGAGTTTGCTCTTTTCCCAGTTGACCCGAAGCCCTAGGTGGCTGAGGTGACTGAGCACCATGTCCCTGTGTTCGCACAACTGCTCTCTCGACTGGGCGAGAATAAGCCAGTCGTCGATGTAGTTGAGGATGCGAACACCACGCTCGCACATGGGAGCAATGGCTGCCTCCGTGAAGACACGGGGCGACAGGGCCAGCCCGAAGGGTAAGACCTTGTACTGATATGCCCGTCCCTCGAACGCAAAGCGAAGAAACGGTCTGTGTCGAGGGAGAATCGAGACATGAAAGTACGCGTCCTTCAGGTCGATCGCTGCAAACCAATCTTGGGGACGGATGCACTTGAAAATGCGTTTCTGCGTAAGCATCTTGAACGGCAGCTTGTGAAGGGACCGGTTCAAGACACGCAGATCCAAGATTGGCCGTAACCCACCACCTTTCTTGGGTACAATGAAGTACGGGCTGTAGAAGCCGGTCTTCATATCGGCTGGAGGGACCGGCTCGATCGCGTCCTTCGCCAGTAGGACTGCGATCTCTGCCCTGAGCACAGGGGCACTGTCCGGCGGAACGCGGGTAAACAGAATGCCCCTGAATGCAGGGGGGCGCCGGGCGAACTGAATCGCATAGCCGAGTCTGACAGTACGGATGAGCCAGCGAGACGGGCTGGGAAGCGCTAGCCAGGCTCCCAGACAACGCGTAAGCGGAATCAACGGCACCACAGACGTACCCGGGGTGGGGCAGCGCGGCGGAATGCAGGGACCCGACTCGGACGGCACAGCGGCCCGGAGTGGGGTCTGAATGTGTGGTGCAACACGTACCTGCTTCCGTCGAAGGGCAGAGTGAGTGTGTGGAGGCGGCAGAGCGTCCGGAACACAGCCACTGCTGCTCGCTGGCGATGAGAGAGGGGCTCGAGGGTGACAAGGCATAGCGTCGTCGACCGTCAAGCGCGCTCTCTTGGGACCCAGAGGTTTCAGAAATTGCTCTTTTATTGAATATGTGGGTACCACTGAAGGCAGTGGCGGAAAAGGAACAAAAAGAAACAAAGGATTCTCCACCCGGCCCTCCACCGGGGGAAGGAGCGGTGCCTTCACCGTCTCCTGGAGAGCAACTTGATCCACCTCTGGGTCGCCCGTCTCAGGGTCGTTTGCACCTGCGCTTACCACCTGGTTTGGTAGCGGCCTGGACGGGCGTGGCCGACTTCCTGCGGCTTGCTCCACGCTGAGGCCTGGATGGTGGCTGCGGCGTCCTCCGCTTAGCGGGAGCGGAGGACGCCGCAGGAGGACGGCCTCGGCGACGAGCGGACGGAGGGTCTGCGGCCGGCGGACGGGAGGAAGCAGCGGGGGTCCGCCGGGGCAGGATGTGTCGGATAGCCTCCGTCTGCTTCTGGGCGGCCGAGAACTGTTGGGCGAAGCTCTCGACCGCATCGCCGAATAACCCAACCTGGGAGAGAGGGGCATCCAGGAACCGATATTTATCGGTGTCCCTCATGTCCGCCAGGTTGAGCCAAAGGTGGCGCTCCTGGACCACCAAGGTGGACATCGCCTGACCAACGGAACGCGTCGCCCGGAGGGCGAGGTCAGTAGCCACGCGGAGCTCCCGGAGGAGCTCTGGGTCAGAACCACCCTCGTTCATGTCCATGAGCGCCTGGGCCTGGTGGACCTGCAAGAGCGCCATGGCATGGAGGGCGGAAGCAGCCTGTCCACAGGCCTTATAAGCCTTCGCCGTGAGACCGGACGAAAACTTACAGGCCTTGGACGGGAGGCGCGGATTACCCCGCCAGGAGGAGGCGGACGCCGGACACAGTTGCATCGCGACAGCCCGCTCCACCGGGGGGATATCCACATACCCCTTAGCTGCCCCGCCGTCGAGGGTGGCGAGGGGGGAGGGGCTACTAGAACGGATTCGGGCACTATACGGTGCCTTCCACGTCCTAGAGAGCTCCTCATGCACCTCCGGAAAGAAAGGTACCGGGGCGGCGCACTGAGAACCAGCACGGCCCGCCCCGAGAAACCAATCGTCCAACCGAGAAGGTTCGGGACGTGGTGGAGGATTCCACACAAGCCCGACCTTCTCGGCGGCCCGGGAAAGCATAGCCGCCCACTCTGGATCCGGCTCGGACAACGATACACACCCAGACGGTGGCAACGCAGCCGAGTCGTCATCTCCAGAGGAGTGAAGCTCCCCTTCCGATGCTGCGATCGACATCTGATCGTCAGCTGGCGCCCCAAAGGAAACGACCGGCCGTTCAGGAGAAGGACCGAGTCGATCGCAAAGGGGCGCGGATGGCAACAGCGCATGAGAGGCGTGAGGGGCCCGCGGAGATTGCCTCGACGGGGAAGCCCTCACGGTAATCCTCAGATCACCCTGGTCATGCGCCGAAGTAGGCCTATTCTGCAGGGCAGAATAAGCACTAGATCGGGGCATAGGCGAGGGGACTGCACCTCCCGTGAGGTAAGCGAGTCTCGATCTAAGCGCTGCCATAGTCATATTCCCGCAATGGGAACATGAACTATTCACAAAAGCTGCTTCAGCGTGTTGAATGCCCAAACACGAGAGGCAACTCTTGTGGCCATCTGCTGGCGCCAGGGAACGACCGCATCCAGAAACGCACAAGCGTAATGACATCCTGAAAAGGACGCAGGGTCACGCTTGTGTTGCTCTTTTAGTAAAATAACAAACAGAGGAAAGAAATAGACTCTTTAGTGCTGAAGCACCCAGGGGTAGCCGCGGTGTAATCGGGTACACTCTCAGATGAGGAACGCCCACGAGACCGACACACACACACACATAAACAGTGCCGTGAAAACGGCAGTTGTGGTAAAAGATGCTCGCGGCCACCACTGATCGCGCCGTCACACCAGCACTGCAGCAGAGTTCTCTTCTCCCTCTAGTTGTCGACAGATACAACGTTTCAGCAGTCTGTAGAATCTCAGAGTCAAACAAAGCTCGGCTCCGAAGCGAAAGACAATGAGTGCGGCGTCCGCTTCCTGTTTATACCCGCGCTGCGGGGCGGGGCGCGTGACGCGTTTCACGCACGCCAACGTTCATTGGCTTGTTCTTTAGATACTCGAAGTTGATAGGGCTCCCTGAAGTGATCCCCTAACGTCGTCACGTCGACGTCACGTCGAACGTGAGCGACTGAAGGGGAACTAACTTATTTTAAAAACAAACATGAGAAATTACATCAACGTGATATAAACTACAGTAAATGACCGAAACTATCTTTAGAAAAAAGATATGTGAAGTGTAATTTAATTATTTAGTTGGACTCACGTCCCGTTGAATAACATGGGGAGGCGGGGCTTATGACCTATACTAGGACCGGTCACCGTGGGGCGATCGAGACGTTTTGGCTTCACTTTTGAGGGCTTGTGCGGCACGCTTGGTTGGGGTAGGTCATATATATATATATATATATATATATATATATATATATATAGTAATGTAACGTTATGTAAGGAACCTACATAATAATAACATACATAAAATGTATTTAAGGGGGCCGCAAGGCCAATTTAGCTCAAAGGGAATGATTCATTTACTGTTTGCAATGAATCATTGACCGAATCACTATGGAACCGAGCAAATGACTCGTTTAGAGTTCATTTGAACGGGCCGTAATTATAACCTTGGCAACAGATATAAGTATCCAATCTATAGTGAAACACTATGTATTAGCAAGGTAACTTTAGATCGACAGTACAAGACATTAAATGTGTAAGCACAACACAAGGCAAATATCTTTTCAAATATAAACAAGACTTTATTGATTATTCTAAACACAATCACACACACACATTCATACGAGGCGCAGAGGAAGAGAGAGGAAGAGAGAGAAAGAGTGAGTTTTCAGAGTGAGATGCACTTTGCAATACATAAACCTGAACGAACCACCAAGCATTAAATTAAACCTTCGTTTCTTAGACAGGTTATTCAATTTAAATTAAAACACCAGTTCAGCTAAGTCTGGAGGATACTTGCTTGTCCTTTGCGTTGCTTCGTCCAAGGAGTTCCCCTTCCTCGGGTCTGAGGGGTTTCCCGGCCGGGTCCGTGTGGTTGTCTTTGAAAGTGCCTGGCTGGAAGTTTCTGAACCGCCGGTCACGTGATGTGTTGGCGGATGGATGAACAAGAGTCTTTACAGTTCGAAGTGCGTTGCAGGAGAGACGTGTAAACGAACTTTACAGCAAACTTAACTTTGAACCGAGACTTTTACGAAAAAGAAAATAAAGGAAGAAATGAAAATAAGATGAGATGGCTTGAATGAGCTGTTTTAACTCCGATCTTGATGGGTTTGTCTGCTGGTCTAATTTGGGTCTGGTCAATGTAGAAGCGTACGAACATGAACACTCTCTTGCTGTTTGTTCAAAGAGAGAGGCACCAACTTAATTTAACACAGAACCGACTCAAAACCGAACTGAACCGAACCGAAAACTAAACTGCTCTCTGAACTGAACTGAACTGAACTGCTTTGTTCGGGTCTTTAACTTAAAGTTAGTCCAACCTCTTTTGGAGAATTCTGACCAATGAGACAATGGCATCATTTTAGGAGGTGGACTAGTTCCTACTTATCGTAAATCATGCGTTATCTGTGATCTCCTTGCTTTCCAGCACTAAGCAGAGAGAACAAAAGATCACAGTTTAAACATTATAGATTATTATAATCATACAAAGCATTTTACACAGATTTCATTCAAACCGTCTTTTGAATTAAGGGCATAAGATTCTTTTGATTGGAAGCACGATACTCTTTCATTCATACACACAGTTATATCACGATTACATGATTTATATTCGATCTAAGCACAATACAAACATAAATTGTTGGAACGATAAGAATTATGATGTTTGATTATAAGTCCACTGAGCATTGTTCTGTGTGAGTTTTATGTAAAAGTCTGTGTAAGTCTCTTACGCTCCGAATGAGAGCGTGGTCTGTTTTACATCTGTCCGGTGGTGATGCTGAGGGAGGTCAAAGGTGGTCAGGCCCCTTTGGTGGTCAGGCCTGTTTAACCATTTGTGAGGAGATTTGTCTTGGTTAAGAATGAACAGTGACAAGTTCTTCCTGCTTTGGCTTATCTCTTTATGGCCTGCGGAGCCCTAAAAGTCCTTTCTGAGGGGGTTTTTAGACAATTTGGAGCCAGTCTTGTGACGTTGGAATTTGTTCAGATCTGATTGCTGAATCACATTTGAATGAATCCCATGAGAGATTAGAAAGATTAATTTGTGTTTGGTTCATCCTTAAATTCTCTACAGTTAAGTCAACGGCGTTCATAAACACGCTGAAAAGCGATTATGCGTGTTGATAGCACGCCAAAAATGGGAATACGAATTGGCGTGTCATACATACGCCATTTCATGAGATCAGTCTGGATCTAAAATGATGTCCACAATGTGTATCGCTGTTCAGATCTGAGTTGTGTGATCATGCAGCTCTTTGGCAATATGGCATTGACGTTGTGTTAATGGAGGGGTTTGCATTTGCAATAGAGATGTTGTCTTATTTAAATTGTACAACATGTAAATGTGTATCCGCCGCGCTGGACTCGTCTCGAGCTGCAGAACTGGAGGAGGCTGGTAGGCACAGCTTTTTTGGCGCTCTTATCTCCGCCGGTTTCAAAATATGTTTAAAAAATAATGATTTTCTGCTTGTCCGGCACTTTGCAACAACACAGCCGTGTTTCAGCAGCGACTTCCAGCATGTTCCCTATAACAACGTCTGACGTTTACATTTACGTGGCGTGAGAAAGTCACATACCACACGAAATCCGATCGGAGCGTTCAGACTGAAGCTAATTTCCTGATATGTGATTTAAATAGGACTTAAAACCACATATGGGTTGCTTGAAACGGATTTTATGTGCTTTTTTTGGACTGACAATCTGAACGTATCTCAATCTCATCAGCTCCACATAAAAGCACACACCTCAGCATGAGGTTACGTTTACACATAGCCAGGTATTTAGAGAAACGAATACCCCCCCCCCCCCCCCCCTTTGTTTTCAATAATAACATTGTGCACACAACCCGCATAAATACACCGCAAGCGCCATCATAACTATGCCAAACCTATGGGCGGCAGTGTAGGGAGAAGGATAAAGCCATGCAAGCCAATCAGAATCCTCAGAATTGACAAGAACCTAAAACCCCGTTTCTCCCAGTTGACACAACAACACATAACCGGCGCTTTCAGAAATCTCCACTTTGGCCGTAGTTTTTAGTCCACTTTTTTAGGCCTGAAATCGCTGATACAAACTTTAATGGCTACTTCAGCTATTATTACATTAACCCTCTGGGGTCTGAGCTGTTTTCGGGCTCTTTCGGTGTTTTGGTATGCCCTGACATTTGTGCTTATTTCAGCTACTTAAAACATACCATTTGCCAACATATAAATTTGCTGTATTCAGCACAAACTCTGCTACAATAATATGTGAGCAAAATGGATGTACATGTTTGCATTTTATAGAAAAAAAATAATATGCGTGGTTAGTACGTTTTGGGAAAAAAAATGTCACCGCAATAAGGCCATTTAACACATACTCAATATGTTGTCCACAATACTTTTGAGTTACTATTCTTGTAGGCTAGAACTTTTACTTCAAAATGAAGTGAAAATCATTCTGACCACTCTTTCAGAAAGATCAATATAACGATTTGAATTTCTTACATCAGTTTTTGGGTCATTACTGCTGTATGCGTGGGAGTGTTAATGCCCATGAATATTAATGTGATTTACACCTGGGAAGACTAAAGACACTCCCCCAATGTCTAATGGCCCATCAAGGTGCTGTGAGGCAGCCTGAACTAAGAATGATTCGATGTATAAAAAGTTAAAAAGAACAGCATTTATTCAAAATAGAAATCTTTCCTAAGAACATAAAGACTTAAAGTCATTCATATCACTTAACACTTCCTTTCAAAAAAAAAAAAAAACATAAAAAGACCACACTTGTTTTTTTTTTATATAAAAAAATATATAAAATATTGCTTATATAGTGCTTATATAAATAAAAAAAAGTGCATTCAAAGAATCCTAAAAAAACTATCACAGGTTAAAAAAAATTAAGCAGCATAACTGTTTACATCATTGATTCTAAAAAAAAATTATATCAGAATGATTTCTGAAGGCTGATGGTGACGATGTAAACACAACAAAACAAAAGCAAAAAACTGTTAGCATATTATCCAAAGTAAACTGATGGACTATTATGATTATAGATGCACAATGTATCTGTTGATGGACAGAGAAACATCTATTGATTGGTAGACTGCGTAACCGCGAGTATCTGTTTATGGCTCATCGACCGCACGCATTTACTGATACACTCAATGAACGGCTGTACCTAATACAAATAAAACATCTCTAGTTAACTAGTAGATCATTCATTTAGTCCGCTCTTAAATAAGAGATCTAGAGCTAAAATGTTTTGTTTTTGAACTCAAGCTGAGCGCTCGTGTCCTGCTATCAGTTTCATGGATACAGTCTCTTGTGGCGACGCACGCGCAGTCTTCACTCGCTCTTAGGACGTGCTCTTCAATCTATTGCCATTGCGGACACTATTCATTCCGGTGAAATCACAAAATAAAATGCACACAAACGGGTGTCGTATATACGTGTGTGCTTGATATAGACTGTAACCACTGATGAACATATTCGGTTTTGATGAGAGAAAAAAATATGCCGGGGGCAGATTCGAACCCGTAATCTCTGACACGCTTGGCAACCAATCTAACCACTCGACCACAGAAGAACTCAAACAAAACTCGCAGATCGATATATTTCACTAAATCATTATAACCTAAGCAGTTATTTAAAAAGTTTACACGAGCGTATAGGCCTGCTACAGGAATGTTGTGTTGAGGTAATTACTAGGCAAACTATAGTCTGAAAATGCATTTGAGCTCTATGATCAGAAAAGGAATTATAAAACACTAAACAACTTACCGGTAGCCTACTCCGAACTTGAATCCTCGGGGTCAATTCGTTCTTCAAAATGGAACGTTCTTCGTCTGAGTTTCAAATTCCACTGAGAAAAAGGTGAATTATTCCCATTTGTCCATAATCCTCTGAAGGAGTAACGTTAGCGTGCTTCCATCCCTAAAACGCGATGAACTATCTGTGAATCTCTGATGAAGAATCTGTGTTTGGCATTGATCGGGGGGCGTGCCGCGTGTGATGCATAGATTTACCATGTCAAAAGCGCTGGGGGTGTGGCGGGCTGACCTAATTATTTATAATGAAGGGAGAGCGAAAAAACTGTAACTCTCCTTTGTTTCAAACGGATTACATAAACTGTAAATATATATTTTTTAAATAAATTACTTCATTTAAAAGAAGAGAATCTCAGCTTCATAAAGAGACATATCTCGTATCTCTGTGACAAGTATTGAGAGAGTTACAGTTAATATTTCGGACGCGTTTCAGAACGGACCTCACTGACAGAGACAAGTTAAAACGCGCATCATGTTTATTTTTCTTTATTGGACGAAAAGCACAACACTTTGTTTTTATTGTGAGTACCCACAAAAAAAAATAGAAACTTAACAGGATCTAATGATGTACAACACTTATATTTAAGATCAAAATTAACAGAGTAATTTGATTCTCTTTTGCACTGATAAGGAAAAAATCCAGCAAAACGCGTGCACGCGGTTTTCGACCCCAGAGGGTTAATTTAACTATGTAGGTTGCAACTTGCTGCTCTTCACTATAATGAAAATTCCAATCGCGAGTATGCATCCAACCAGAGTGGTGAACCGTCTATCAAAGTGAAATGGCCAAAATACAAAAAGGGGGATCATTCCCTTCACTACACAAAAACAACACCAACCTACAGTAAGTATAAAAGGATAATGTTACCATACAATAAATATGGAAAATATGTAGATCTTCTGCAAAATAAGATATTCAATTAACACGTACATTACATTTTACATATTGTTTATGGTAAATGCAGTTTGATTGGCCACAATGTTGTTTTATCCCAATTGTAGAAAAATGTCTACTTAAAAAAATGCCAGGTTCATTGTATTTTTTGCACTATAGACTACGTGGAGAGTCTGCTAAGACTGTTTTTTGAGGAGGTGGTCATCAATCCTGGCCCATACCAAGAGCAGATTAATGAACTGAAGGTTCCAGACCACTTATGTGCTGCCTTTGACAAGCCCGACCTACAGGAGTCTGAAGTCAGACCCTGGTCCCGTTTTACACAGATGGAGTAGGAGCAGGTTTAGATTGTGTGTGTGTGTGTGTGAGAGAGATTTTTAGTGTTAAAATTAATCTTCAAAATGTAATAAATGAAACATCAAGTGTAATTAAAGTCCTTTGTCATTATTTATTACATACAGTTGTACATTGCTATTGTGGATGTAGTGAAGGTAGCTTGAAGCCTGTGTATCTCTCTGATGTGAATGTGGATCTTATTTTAACAACAACACATGATGGGAGGACAACACGTATTTTTCTTCCCATGTAGCCCCAACACCATCTGACAAAGGTCCTGTAGGCGGTGTGACGGTATCGCCTAAAGACAAAAAAAGGAAACTAGATAATAATGCATTTTGCTGACTGTTGCAGATATGATTATTCACTTACTCTTCGATAGTAAAAACATCTTGGTCATAGTCATCATAATACTGTACTGGACCAAGGATGCATATTCAACTTGAAGAACCCATGGGTTCAGGCAGACCGCTTCAAAACCTGGGTGTTCAGTCATGCATCCAGGTTGCAGTTCTGCCTCTGCACATTTATCAACAACCTATATAAAATAAATAATATAACAATTATGTAGTTTTAGTATTATACTATTTTACTCTAGTATTAGTAATTTATTCTAGACTGTAGTATATGTTATGTAATGTATTAACACCTAGGCCTAACCTAACACCTAGATTTGACTCACACCTTGGTGACGGTCTGCCGATCGATTGCTCCTGTCTGCCTCGCTGCCTGCTGTTGTGTGTGAGTGTGTTTGCTCCGAGGCTGTTAGCTCCGTCTAAGCCTCGCATTTCTTTCTGTTTTGAACCATCGTTTACTATCATTTCTAGTTGTTTATACTACTAATTACAGTTTACCTAACATCGCTAGCTTCCGTTATTGTTAGCACAACACGCTAGTATCTCGCTAGCCTGTTAAGGCGCCACCCGTGCGCTCAGTTATTTATTTATTTTTCTCGTGCGCGCCCGCACATCTGAGTTCATAAAAAGCCCAGGTGAGTAAGAATCAGTCAACAAACACGGTGAGTAATGTCTTGTCCTGTTATTGTCACTTGCACATCATGCCATATGTTTACCATAGCCTTCCCCGTCGGCATAGGGTTTATATGTGATAAATGCAAGGAGACAGTCAGGCTGACGGAGAAGATTTCAGAATTAGAGACACGCATCCAAACTTTAATTGAGGATAGTAAGTGTGCTCGAGCTTTAGATACTACTTTGGATGCGCCTAGCATAGTGAACCATTTACATGATTCGGTTCCGGCTGAGTTATTGCCTGTGCAGCCAGGCAGATGGGTGACGGTGAGAAATCGCTCTAGTAGCGGATCAAAAAACCACTCTTCTGTTCCGGTTACCATAACAAATCGATTTGCCCCTCTCAGTGAAACACCCACTGAGAATGCTGTTGATTGTGCCCTGGTAATTGGCGATTCTATTACACGGAACGTGAAAATAGAGACACCAGCCACCATAGTCACATGTTTGCCGGGAGCCAGAGCGCCTGACATCAAATCAAATTTAAAAGTGCTGGCTAATGCTAATCGTAAATTCTCTAAGATTGTTATTCACGTCGGCACTAATGATGTTCGACTTCGCCAGTCGGAGATCACCAAAATTAATATTAAAGAGGTGTTTGAACTCGCAAGTACGATGTCAGGCACTGTAATCTGCTCTGGCCCCCTTCCTGTTCGAAGGAGTGATGAGATAGTTAGTAGATTGTGTTCACTCAATGGCTGGTTGTCTAATTGGTGTCCGCAACATAATATAGAATTCATAGACAATTGGAAAAGTTTTTGGGGCAAGCCTGACCTGTTGAAAAGAGATGGTATTCATCCCACCTGGGATGGTGCTGGTCTTCTCTCTAGTAATTTGGCTCATAGTCTTAGAGATAAAACATGACAATCTGGGGCTCAGGTCAGGAAGCAGACAAGCTGGCTAAACCGACCGTCTGCTAGCGGCCTCACGTCACCAAGGTCAGATAAATCCCATCACATAGAGACTCTTTCACCTAGATATCATCATATAGAGACTGTGTCTGTTCCCCGAATTTGGAAATCCAAAAAACTGCCAAACCTTTCTAAGGTTAAAAATCTAATTGATGTTCAACAAATAAAAAACAGATATAATACAGATGAGCAAACGATAAAGCTTGGGTTGCTGAATATTCGATCCCTTAATTCAAAATCGCTCATAGTTAATGATAAGATTAAAGACTATAACCTAGATGTGCTGTGTTTGACAGAAACCTGGCTAAAACCAAACGATTACATTACTTTAAATGAGTCCACTCCGCAAGATTACTGTTATAAACATGAGCCTCGTCCGAAAGGCAAAGGGGGAGGTGTTGCTGTAATTTATAGTAATATTCTGAAAACCACTAAGAAATCTAGTTTTAAATATACTTCTTTTGAAGTGTTGGTGCTTAATGTCAAAATTTATAGTGTAAACAATAAATCACGTTTGAGAATTCTGCTGGCTACTGTATACAGGCCACCAGGGCACCATAAAGATTTTCTCAAAGAATTTGCTGACTTTCTATCAGAATTAGTATTGGCTGCAGATAAAGTCCTAATTGTTGGTGATTTTAATATACATGTAGATAATGAAAAAGATGCATTGGGATTGGCATTTAAAGACATTATAAACTCATTTGGAGTGAGACAACACGTGTCAGGACCTACTCATTGTCGTAATCATACTCTTGATCTAATATTATCACATGGAATAGATGTTGATGCCGTTGAAATTCTGCAGCAGAGCGACGACATCTCCGATCATTATCTAGTCTCGTGTAAATTACATTTAGCCAAGGCTGCAAAGCCGACTCCGTGTTATAAATATGTTAGACCTATCACTTCTGCCACTAAAGATTGCTTTATCAATAATCTTCCAAATCAGTTTCATAATCTCAGCATCCCAGATAGCTTAGAAGAACTTGATATTGCAACAGAAACTTTTAACTCTCTCTTTTCCAGCACTTTAGACACAGTTGCTCCGCTGCGCTTAAAGAAGATCAAAGAAAATAGTCCAACGCCGTGGTACAATGAGCACACCCGGGCCCTTAAGAGAGCAGCCAGAAAAATGGAGCGAAACTGGAAGAAAACAAAACTAGAGGTATTTCGGATTTCATGGAAGGAGAGCTCGATTGCTTACAGAGAGGCCTTAAAAGATGCTAGAACTAATTATTTTTCAACCCTATTAGAAGAAAATAAACATAATCCTAGGTATTTATTTGAACAAGTGACTAAACTAACGAAAAAGAAAGCTTCAAGCCCAGAAGTTTATAAGAAACACAGCAGTAATGACTTTATGAACTTCTTCACTTATAAGATTGATAATATCAGGGACAAAATTATAACTATGCAACCGTCTACTACAGTATCGCATCAGGGAGTATATTGTAGTCTCTGTGAGGAACATTTTGATTCATTTGTTGCTATAGGAGAGGAAGAATTTTGCAAAATTGTTAATTCATCTAAATCGACAACTTGTATGCTAGACCCTATACCGACTAAGCTACTGAAAGAGATGCTTCCAGAGGTCATAGATCCTCTTCTAGATATCATTAATTCATCTTTGTCATTAGGATACGTACCAAAAACCTTTAAGTTGGCTATGATTAAACCGCTTGTTAAAAAACCGCAACTTAATCCTACAGAATTAGTCAATTACAGGCCGATCTCGAATCTGCCTTTTCTGTCAAAGATACTAGAAAAAGCAGTATCCTCACAACTGTGTTCCTTTTTAGAAAGAAATAATATCTGCGAGGATTTTCAGTCCGGATTTAGACCGTACCATAGTACTGAGACTGCTCTCATTAAAGTCACAAATGATTTGCTCCTATCATCCGATCGTGGTTGTATCTCTCTATTAGTGTTACTTGATCTTAGTGCTGCATTTGATACTATCGACCACAACATTCTTTTAAATAGACTAGAAAACTATGTTGGCATTAGCGGAATTGCACTAGCATGGTTTAAATCATACTTATCTGACCGATATCAGTTTGTAGCAGTAAATGAAGAGATGTCTTATCGATCACAAGTTCAGTATGGCGTACCACAAGGCTCAGTACTAGGACCGCTGCTCTTCACTCTGTACATGCTACCATTAGGAGATATAATTAGGAAATATGGAATTAGCTTTCACTGTTATGCTGATGATACTCAGCTGTATATTTCTTCAAAACCTAACGAAACTTACCAATTCACAAAATTAACGGAATGCATAGCTGATATAAAAAATTGGATGACCAGTAATTTCCTATTACTAAATTCTGAAAAAACAGAGATTCTAATCATTGGACAAAAAACTTCCTCACCTAATAACCTAGAATACTGTCTAACACTTGATGGCTGCTCTGTTAAGTCTTCGACGTTAGTTAGGAACCTGGGTGTGCTCTTTGATACCAATCTTTCATTTGAAAGTCACGTGTCTAGTATCTGTAAAACCGCATTTTTCCATCTTAAAAATATATCTAAATTACGTCATATGCTCTCACTGACAAATGCGGAACAATTAGTTCATGCGTTCATGACCTCAAGGCTAGATTATTGTAATGCTCTACTGGGTGGTTGCCCTGCACGCTTATTAAACAAACTACAGCTAGTTCAAAATGCAGCCGCTAGAGTTCTTACCAGAACCAGGAAGTATGACCACATTAGCCCGGTTCTGTCAACACTGCATTGGCTGCCTATTAAACATCGTATAAATTTTAAAATATTGCTGATTACTTACAAAGCACTAAATGGTTTAGCTCCCCAGTACTTGAGCGAGCTCTTAACGCATTATAGTCCTTCACGTCTATTGCGATCTCAAAATTCTGGCCAGTTGATAATACCTAGAATATCAAAATCGACTGCTGGCGGTAGATCCTTTTCCTATTTAGCACCAAAACTTTGGAACAATCTTCCTAACACGGTCCGGGAAGCAGATACAGTCTGTCAGTTTAAATCTAGACTAAAAACACATCTCTTTTGCTTAGCATACACATAACACATTATAGATTTCTATAATTCAATGTTAGGCTGCATAGATTAGATCAGCCGGAACCGGGAACACTTCCCATAATTCCTGATGTACTTTGTACATCATAAGAAGGATGGCGTCTACGCTAATATTAGTCTCTCTGTTTATCCCGAGGTTTACCGCAGACCGCCGGATCCAGGGCATATCCAGATCTGATGAAGGACCATCACATGGACACGACGACACGCATTATCAGGGCTGTGAAGGCCCATGGACACCTCACCACTCATCTCCTCACCGGCCGGATGACCCAACCCAACCAGATGAACTGGATAATATCGTGAAAGTTCTGATCCCATCTGACTCCTGACATTATGCTGCCTAACTCATAATCATACACTGTTCATTCGTTGGCCAAAGGAGGACTGGCCCCCCGACTGAGCCTGGGTTCTCCCAAGGTTTTTTTTCTCCATTCTGTCACCTGATGGAGTTTTGGTTCCTTGCCACTGTTGCCTTCGCCTTTTGGCTTGCTTAGTTGGGGACATTTAATTTTTAATTGAACAATACTATTACAACATTGTTTTCCTGTTATCTCTGTAAAGCTGCTTTGAAACAATTTGTATTGTAAAAAGCGCTATATAAATAAAGGTGACTTGACTTGACTAGGCACTGTATTACAAATGTTAAGGTTTTTTGAAGTCATAGAGTTTGCTATCTTCAGTTCTACTCAGCTGCTGTGTCATGTATAGGCTGATTAATAACATGTTACCCATTCTCTGCACTTCTGTCACAAACCTGCCTAACCTCCCTACAACATAGTCTTTCAGGACCAGTCTCCATGTGCTAGCAGTAGCCACAGGAGCACCTGAATGAAAAGCATTGTACAGCTTAAGGTGACAAATTAAAAGTTGTGGTTTAATCGTGGTAAGCTTAATTATCTGTCAATTATAGATGTAGGCAACTATTCTAGACAATGTACAACATTCAAAAACTTAAGAAAACATAAAACGCCTTAAACCCTACATAACGGTTAATGTTGCAGCAGTAATAGCAAATAAAAATAGTTTTATAATTCCAATTAGTGTTACCATTGGGACACATCGAGATGCTCGCGAGTGTGAACTTGCTCCTGAGCCGCCACGTCCAGGTGACCATTCGAACCCTCCGCATGTAACGGCTCAAACATGTAAGGTCTGATTCCCCCCCTGACGAAACGATCCTCCGTGTGCTCCTGTTCTTCTTCATCTTCCTCCTCCTCCTGCTGCAAGAAGGGGACTGCTGGCGGTGTTTCAGGCGGCGAGTAATCCTCAACAACCGATTGTAAACTTGCGTTAAGATCTGCCTCCATTTCTGAATGAAACACCTACTTTTCTATATCCAATCAGGTGCTAGTTGAAAAAAAAAGCCACGCCCACTATTTTGCCTCATTTAGTATTCCGTTTCTCTCGGAAATACGTCACAACACTGGAGAAAAGTCGTTTGCAACTTCCGGTTCACGGGGACTTTAAGTCAAGGGAAACTGCAAGAAGCGGTATCAAGATTAAAATCTGAATGCCACCAACCCAGTCCCAGCCTCTTCAGAAGCAGGCCAATCCACAGACAACTGTAAGTAGTAAGCCTATGTTTCTTTGTTGTGTGAATTTTCACATTAGTGATTAGTGCTGTGAAAAACCATTGTTTTTTTTATTAGGAGACCGTTGACACTGTAGAAGTAGACCGCTATTTATCAGAAGTGAATCTCACAAGATCGGAGGACCCACTAGTGTACTGGGCTCAACAGAAGCATCAGTATCCTCACTTACACCAGCTGGCACTGGCATTTTATATTCCCCCGCATCCTCTGTTCCTTGCGGAAGGATCTTTTGTAAGGCTGGAGAGGTTTTGCCCAAGAAGAGGAATTGCCTAAACCTCAACACACTTAAAAAAGAAATCTGTTTCTCAATAAAAATCATCAATTGTAATCCTTCCTTCACTCACCCCAAACTGCTTCTCCTCTAACTCCCAACACTGCCCATAAGCACCACATTGCACTGAAACTAGTAATAGTTCACTGTACGGAAAGAAAACAATTCTTAACTTTTCCCACCTACTCTGTTGCAGTTTGCTTTATTATACTTTTGAATTACTTTCACCAAAATAACTACAGAAGTAGAAATTAACTCTCTAAAATGACTAAATGTACTACAGAGCATTTGCGTCCAGTAGAAGGAAATATGGTGAAGCATAATGACTGTGGGATATCCAGGCCACTAACAATATAGCATATCATTGGCAAAGTGAAGGCTCAAGACAACCTATCTCTAGACATGGGGACTTGTGACTTGGTGACTTGGACTCGAGTCGACTCGAGTCGCTATTTTTATGACTTGTGTCTTGACTTGACAAAAAATAAAATACTTGAGACTTGACTTGGAAGTTAAAGACTCTGGACTTGACTTGAGACACAATGACTTGAGTGTTAATCACATCATGTTTTCAGTTTGAATATAAAATATATAAATTATTTTAAAAAATAAAGTTGATCCAGCTGGAGCGCAGGCTGAAAATAGAGTTGTTATGACTGGATCACGACACTATCATCAGTACCTCTCGTATCTTACGCACACCACGTCCACTTAGATCAGATATCACATAAACATGTCAGCCGGAGGGAAACCCAGGGTCATCGCTTTCGGCTTCAAGAATTATTCACAAGATGGCAAAAGACGAACAGCGCTTTGCAAGACATGCAACATTAACATCGCGGACAGCCAGACAACAACCTCCAATTTTGTCCTTCATTTGAAGAGCCATTCTGCCCAGTAAGTGCTTGTCAATTTGTTAATGTTATCTGGTTAGTTGGTAGTTAGTTAAGAAATGAAAAGGATAAAATTGGTAAGGGGGGGAGGGGGGGGGGGGTTGTTTAAAGTGTGCTTAATTATGTGGATAAATTATGTATTTACAAATATAAGACAGTGTGACAGATGCACATTCAGCAGTATTTATGAACTTAAAAGAAATTTCAACTGTCACACCTGTTTAACATTCCCACAAAAGAGAATGCCACATTTTTCGGAGCAAATTTCAATATCAGGCTATGGAAGCCTTCAACTGAGGAGGTCTGATGGTGAGGGCTCAGTTTTGACACGTCTTTCAAGAGTCGCTGGTTTAACATCAGGTCGCAAAACCGCTCACAAGCTTCAGTGCCTAATAAAGACAGCGAGTCCTTATCAACATATAACTGTAATGTAATTTTTATGGCTGGAAATATCGATATAGATTATTAAATCCCATTGCATCTGTATATCACTATGGCACTTGAATTCAACAGACTGTTGTCAATCGTAACTTTTAATATTGTAGTCATTAAAAAAAATCAATCGTTTCACTCTTAGCAGAATCAGTATTTTAGTTTTAGATTTCATTATAGTTTAGTATTTTTCAGTATTATAGTTTAAAGCATTATTCAAGCGATTTTTTTTCCATAATGGAAAATTTAAAGGTATCTACAAATATTTCAGAATAAATTTCAATATCAAATTGAATTAAGATTAGAATTGAGTCAAGAGCTTGTAAATAGGAATTTAATCTTAAAAACTCTATCAACCCAGCCATAGTTATCTTCATGGTTGTTACCTAATTGGGCTAATCATGTAGCATTAGGAATCAAAAAAATCCTTACTTGGTGTCAGCCAAGCTCGCATCTCAAGAGGTGGGTGGGCGCAGACTGGGAATAAGTCGCTGTTATGATGGTGCACATTTTGCACGTGGTTGGTTACAGACTTCCACTTTTCCATGGCTTCTTCACCTGTCTTGGAAGAGGATGCACACCAGTAAAGGTGGTTTATGATACTTCTCCTCCAGGCCAGAACCTCTCCACAACTACGCTCTTTTCCTAGTGCATCGATCTTCTTGGCGAGACCTTAAGTAGCAATTACAGAAAATAAAATTAATTAAAATATTATACTTTAATCAGTTCTTAAAACTTAGTTAAAGTTCATTTGTGCTTTTGTCACTTGAGTCACAAGTTGTGATATTATGTTGCTGTTGTGTATATATCTGATTAATCTGAAATGCTGCCAAACAGTTACCCTTAGAGACATGCCAAGTATCAAAATAATGCTGGATGTCAGGTCGCTGCTCCCTCAGATACTTTTGTATCGAAGGATGCCGATCTGTGACGATTGCACCAACCCTTAACCCTGCTGATTCCAGGAACTGGAGGCTTCTCAAAAAACCTTCGCGTTCCATGCGTGGACTTGCCCCCACTTCATTACTCTGAGAGATGAAAAAAAAAACTCAATTTAGCAGACAAAAGACATGTTTTGAGATTTAAAAACCACCCGACATTTACACTTTTATCTTGACAGTTAATAGATACCATATCAACCAAGACAATGAGTATGTTTACATGCACAATATTTTTAAGTTTTGATAGTTATCAAAGTGTTGCTGTGTTTGTATACACACTCAATGTGAGAAAGCCATACACAACAATGCCATTATAGATTATTGCAGTGCCATAGTAAATTGCATTTTTACCTGGATTAACTGACACTGCATGAAAAGTGGGATTTTCGTCAGTAAGCGCCACTGTAGATTGTCGTGGAAGTTCAGGTTTACGACAGCACACGGCAATTTGCAGGCAACACCCAAAACTGCCGTGAATTGTCGGAAATTGACGTGGGCCTTGCTTGGCAGTGGTCCCCCCATGACCCCCCTCCTCCTAATTCTAGAGGAGGCTTTAACATGTAAATGAAAATGCTGTGAGCTATACAAATGCAAATGAGGGTAGCAGGGGGAGTTTTACCCCAGGTGAGATTTATCTAAAAGGTTTTCTAAAAGGTATAACCTATAAGTTATACCTTTTCTAAAAGGTATAACTTAATTCTGAGAAAATCTCTGTATAGCATAATTATAGACTCTTACATTTAGGATTGATTTTAAAGTATTATTACTGGTATATAAATCATTCAATGGGCTAGGACTTCATTATATTGCAGATATGCTCACTGAATATAAACCAAACAGATCACTTAGACCATTAGGATTACATCAGTTAGAAATACAAAGGGTTCACTCTAAGCAAGGAGAGTCTGCTTTTAGCTATTATGCCAGCCGCAGCTTGAACCAGCTTCCAGAAGAGATCAGATGTGCTCCTACAGTAGTCACATTCAAAGCCAGACTCAAAACACTTCTGTTTAGCTATGCATTTACTGAATGAGCACTGTGCCACTGTTTGTCCGACTGTTACTGTATTTTATTTTATTCTAAACTGTTTTAATTATTTACTCTATTTTATTTTTGTTTTAATTATTCTGATTTCTTTTGATTATTTTAATTTCTGATATGTAAAGCACTTTGAATTACCATTGTGTATGAAATGAGCTATATAAATTAACTTGCCTTGCCTACATTTTAAATGTATATATTTAATGAAAGTATGCTAGATTAATTACTGCATGTCATTAGCAATGGCCAATATTGTGTAAAAAAAGATACACAAAACAATTTATTTCAACAATTAATTTTATTCAGGCTTTGCCACAAAGGTAAAATGTCTATTCCATGCAAACAACATCACAGTCTCCTAGAGCTCTACCACTGTGCATAGTGGCATGACTACATTTTTGAAATAGCGCTTTCTGTGGTAAAAATAGTGTATGACAGAGTTCAGTGTCACAATGTTCACAGCGGCGCCGAGGTCTTTTCTTTAGTCGTGGGACTTCCATCTTTCAACTGACGGCACCCCGAGTCGACAGTGTTTATATCACAGAGCTGGTTTATATCGGTTTATATCATGGTTTATATCATAGGCATGCAAGCTTGTCTCGCGAGTTCTTCCGTATAACAATGACCTCACATGTGATTGGAGGAGCACGACGAGCATTCTAGACCTCGTCCAATCAGGTGCGAGGTCATGATGACGCATACGGCAGTACTTGCAAGACGAGCGTAAACAGACAGATGTTTTTACTCCTTTACTCGGACATTTTCCTACATTTCCTACGTTTTTGCTGCTTTCCTGTTCTACAATGGCTGAACGGCGTCTCCCCTTCAACTCCTCTTCATGGACGCGATCAACCCCTTTCAGACAGTCCGCAGACCGGCGAGAAGAAACTGTTAAATGCTTAATACCGATCTTAACCGTACATTTTGTTTTCTCAGACTAGCCTCGCCTCATAACGAGGCTGTGACCTCATATTTGCTCGGAGCTATGTTTGCAAGTACAGATTTACATGATGCTGATAATGACGACATTGTGTGTAAGTAACTTTTAATATTTTATCCTTTCATTTTATTGTGACTTGCATTGTTTTTTTTTATTCATTTCACTCTCATTTAGTCGTTTTCCAGCTGCCTGTAAAACATATTACGAGACCGTGCGCAGGAGCTTCAGGTACAAACAACCAGATCTTGCATCGCAGGCGGGAGCTGTGAAGAGTTCAGCTCGGAGTTGAACGAGAAGAAAGATGGTAAGATTAATTTGATTAGATAATGTTTTTGGTCAATGTGACTATTTTGCAAGTGCATTAATAGATGTGTTGTGTCCATGCGCGGTGCATTGCGCAGTACTGATTGTCTTTATTGGTTGTTTTCACAGCTGCTAGAAGCGAGACAGAGTGTGCTGGCTGAGGATGAGGTGGGCGGGCCTTTGGAAGTGCGCTACCATAGACATGATGTCGGATGAGGAAGACGGCATCGTCGGCGTGGTGTCTGGATGGATTGTGCGACCTCCGTCTTTTCGGACCAAATTCGGACAGAATTACCTACAGCTCCGAAGCCGAAAACAGACACTTCATGGTGCTGTAGGATTTTGGGCTTCTCGTGAGCTTCCAATTTGTTGTGTGGGCAGATCTCATATGTTTGTATATAGTTTGTGTGTTTGTGCAAATAAAGCTCTTTCTTTGAATAAACAGCATGTCCCTGGCAATTTATTTTCCTCAAATTCATTCATGTCCTTGATGGTAATAATAATGATGTCCATAGTATAACAATATGAATACACAACATAATAGCATATGATATGAATATATTTATTTATATATAAATAATTATAATTAAATATAAATAATTTATATATTTGAATATAAATAATATATATATAGGCTATATATATATAATAATTATTATTATAATTTTTGGAGTTTAAATTTATAATGAGGCAGGGTGACCAATAGTAACAGAGCTGCCAACCAATCACGAGTGATTTTTCTTGTTTAAATGTAGTGGTTCAACCAATACTGAGTGAGTAAATTCAAGCCATTCTCTGGCAAGGAGTGCAGCGCTGCTATTCATATGCTAATTAGAGCCATTCGCACCTCCCGCGAGCTCTCCACATACGTCATGGTTCGTTTCCGTCAATATGTGGCACAGACGAACGCGACGTTCACATGCTGTAAATTGTCGTTAACTGACGAAAATTATGGAGATTTACGGCCGTTTACGGGGACGAAAATCCCACTTTTCATGCAGTGTGAATGTCCACCACCTTGTTGTCTTCCAGGTTCATCATCGTGTAGCTTCCATACTTGGCACAGTGTCCTTCAGGGGGAATCAGAGTAGAACAGAAAAAAAGTTTAGGACGTTACTGGTTTATTGACCATTTTTTTCACATTGAACAACATTTTAATCCAATGTCTCTACAGTGTATTGTTGTTATTTTTCACTCAAAATGAACAAACCTGGGGAATCTGCTCTCATGTCACCACCCAAGACAACAGCCTTTCCAGAATGCCTTGACATCTCCAGCATTGTGTTTTGTTCAGTCCTCCAGTGCCATAAAATTGTTGGCTGGAGAAAGTTCTTTTGATGATTAAAAAATGTCCTGGGACATATACATTCCAGACAGAGTGCTGACATTACCTGGAAGATATCACATTACATACAATGTAAAGATAAAAATTTATAAAAGTATAAAAAATGTTTAACAATGAACAATTTATTTGAAAAAAAAATTGTTTACACAAATAAAACCTTGCGGATCTGTATGAATGAAGCCCCACTGAATGCTACTGCTGCCGACAAATGCAAATTCCCAGCTGGTGTACTCTGGATGTGTGGCTGGCTGTTCCACTTTGTTTTTTGGAGGCAGTGTGAACAGATCTTTGTGATTTAGAAGCAATAAAATGTATATTATGAACGATATCCAATATGCCAATAATACAATAAATAAATTATGTTTGTAACAATTTGTCAGTGCTACATTTATGATCACCTGCGTGATGGATACAAATGTCCCATTTACAAATTTCTCAAATGTGCAGATATTGCAGCATGCTTGACACTTCCAAAACGACTGTAGCAAATTGTCTTCATACACCATGTATTTCCTGGCTTTGTGTGGTGGTTGGCAAACCCTGGACAATCATAACTCAGAAAATCATATTGTCAGGGTTGTTGGTGCAGGTAGCTGAAGACGAGGACACCGGATCTGAGATATAGTTGATTTATTAAACAAACTTAACTTCAGGAACAAAAATAACAAACTCCAGGAATTCAGTGAACACACAACCATACATCGACGACGACCAACAAACACTGAGGGAAAACACAGGGCTTAAATGAACTGAACCAAACGAGATAATTAACTGAACACAGGTGAGGAAACTGAACACAAACGAGGAGCGGGAAAACTAACAGGACTAAACCAAAAATCACAAAAGACA
Source organism: Chrosomus eos (assembly GCA_036326025.1). Taxonomy (NCBI): domain Eukaryota; kingdom Metazoa; phylum Chordata; class Actinopteri; order Cypriniformes; family Leuciscidae; genus Chrosomus; species Chrosomus eos. Next base: position 4,730,245 of record CM070825.1, on the reverse strand, counting down.
GGGGAAAACAAGACCACAAAACAGAACTAAACACATCAAAATGTGACACATATCATACTTTCTAACAAGGCATCTTGATTGATCATCTCAAACCTGACCTATATACCATGACATTTTTTAACATGTATGAAGTTTTAGTAATAACCACATTTAGACTTACTTTTCAATGCTCTCTTGAGTGACATCAGGCTCGTAGGTGACATCTGAACACTGATTTGAGATGTATGTTGAGCTCTCATCGAATTCGTGGCCTTTTAATTGGTGTTGAAGTGAGACATGGAGCTCCAATACCTGTACCAACACTCACACCAACACAGTGGCCGAAAGGCTTCACCTGAACAGCTGAAATTTTCAACACACACATATGACAATCAAACACATGAAACAACACAATAAGACTATTACCAGTTAATACAATGAAGATAAACATAGCTAGTAGACTATAACTTTACTCCGTCTTTTCTGCTTGTGGGTTTCCGTTTGAACTGACACATTTTTCAAAGATGGTGCATGACATTGACAGGCCACATCTCTTGTTAAGGGCTGTATAACAGGAATTGCATTATGTTATGATATGGGTACAAGGGCAACATATATTGTGCAGGACTGCCAACTTTTGAGTTCAATTTGGAGTGAGAATTACGATTCAATTCATAAGCTTGAGATTCTGATCTTGATTCAATATCGATTCATTTGTAGCCTATATACAATACAATTTTTAATGTTGTAAACTATACAGGGAAACCTGTCAGCTGGTATCAAAATTGACAACTTGTATACAACTATATGTCGATTTTTAAAATAATTGAGCAATTGCATGAGACATGATTCATTTCAATAAGATGTTCTATATTTTTCAACATAAATTACCATTTGTAAAGAGTAAGAGATGACCGTTATGTCTAATCTGTCTTGATTCAAGTGGTGGTGATGTTGGTTTTTGGCGCGCACGCTCAAAAAACACGCGCACTAAACATTTATTAACTTTATTAAGCATAATATGATGGCAGCCCTGTATGATGTTAAACGTCTCAAGAGCTTGGTTGTAGCTAGTTCAACTTACCGTCAAAGTTTGTGAGGTACCAACGGTGTACACTGACGGGACCGCGTTATCTGTTAATGACAGATATCTCACAAACCCCATTTCGTGATCTGTCCAATTTTTGAAGCATTCACGCGTGAAGTGCTTCGAGCACATCCGTGACCTCTCTGTTATCCCTCCTTCCTCGAAATGTAAAAAAATCAAGCCATCTGGACCGTAACGAGGAAATTTTAGGGAATGGGAAAAGTGTTCCGTGACTGCCACAACCAAAAATGCACCTCCTCGCCATCTCTCCTTTCACACGCTGTCAATGCTCGCAAACACAACACACAGGCAGCCTGTGACTGTCTCTACTGTCAGTTGGAGGGGCGTGGTTACGGATGTTAAGCAGAGCCTAAACCGTCAAAGCTACGTCATCAGGGTCAGGTCCTCCAAGGCAGAGGGGAGGGGCATTTTCAGATTTTGATTAAAGATTACGAAGCCAAAAAAATTTTTTGTTTGGATTGACTTGCATGGATGAATTGTTCACCACAAAACGATCAATTTAGGCAAACAAAGTAAGTATGTTCAATTTTGATTTCATGGGGACTTTAAGAAACCCAGTTTGGTACATATATACTGCAATTCCCTGACCCTCCGGTCCAGGCTGTCTCCCAGCTGCCTTGTTAAATTGGACTTGAGGACCAATGGGCCAGGGCCGCCGACCGTAGAGGGGCCAGGGCCGCCGACCGTAGAGAGGCCGGTGCCGTAGAGGGGCCAGGGGCGGAGACCGTAGAGGGGCCAGGGCCACCGACCGTAGAGGGGCCGGTGCCGTAGAGGGGCCAGGGACCGGAGACCGTAGAGGGGCCAGGGCCGTAGAGGGGCCAGGGGCCGGAGACCGTAGAGGGGCCAGGGCCGCCGACCGTAGAGGGGCCAGGGCCCGCCGACCGTAGAGGGGCCAGGGCCGCCGACCGTAGAGGGGCCAGAGCCGCCAACCGTAGAGGGGCCAGGGGCCGGAGACCGTAGAGGGGCCAGGGCTGTAGAGGGGCCAGGGGCCGGAGACCGTAGAGGGGCCAGGGCCGCCGACCGTAGAGAGGCCGGTGCCGTAGAGGGGCCAGGGGCAGAGACCGTAGAGGGGCCAGGGCCACCGACCGTAGAGGGGCCGGTGCCGTAGAGGGGCCAGGACCGGAGACCGTAGAGGGGCCAGGGCCGTAGAGGGGCCAGGGGCCGGAGACCGTAGAGGGGCCAGGGCCGCGACGTAGAGGGGCCAGGGCCCGCCGACCGTAGAGGGGCCAGGGCCGCCGACCGTAGAGGGGCCAGAACCGCCGACGTAGAGGGGCCAGAGGCCGGAGACCGTAGAGGGGCCAGCGCTGTAGAGGGGCCAGGGGCCGGAGACCGTAGAGGGGCCAGGGCCGCCGACCGTAGAGAGGCCAGTGCCGTAGAGGGGCCAGGGGCGGAGACCGTAGAGGGGCCAGGGCCACCGACCGTAGAGGGGCCGGTGCCGTAGAGGGGCCAGGGGCCGGAGACCGTAGAGGGGCCAGGGCCGTAGAGGGGCCAGGGGCCGGAGACCGTAGAGGGGCCAGGGCCGCCGACCGTAGAGGGGCCGGTGCCGTAGAGGGGCCAGGGGCCGGAGACCGTAGAGGGGCCAGGGCCGCCGACCGTAGAGGGGCCGGTGCCGTAGAGGGGCCAGGGGCCGGAGACCGTAGAGGGGCCAGGGCCGTAGAGGGGCCAGGGGCCGGAGACCGTAGAGGGGCCAGGGCCGCCGACCGTAGAGAGGCCGGTGCCGTAGAGGGGCCAGGGGCCGGAGACCGTAGAGGGGCCAGGGCCGCCGACCGTAGAGGGGCCGGTGCCGTAGAGGGGCCAGGGGCCGGAGACCGTAGAGGGGCCAGGGGCCGGAGACCGCAGAGGGGCCAGGGCCGCCGACCATCTCCCCATCTGCTCCTGTACGTCGGGAAGTCTCTCTTTTGCTGTAGTCCTGGTTCGGAAATAGGTCACAAGTTTCCTACATATGTATTGAATTTCATTGAAGCTACTAATGTCATCAAATTACTTCCTCACAATGAGATTTAGTGCATAATGCCATGCCTAACATTAAATGATGGTACACATGCTATCATGTTGGCTGCAGCATCAGTTACAGGCACTTCATCTCTCCATGAGCTTGATATGCCCAGTAGCAAAGTTCTCAGCCGTTTGGCTCTCAGGGAATTGCTCTACACCGAGTAAAATAGTGCAGAGCTTGTCATTGTCATGTATGAAATGGCAAGTTACTGCTAGGTAGGAATCCACATTTAGGGATGTCCATATGTCAGAGGTTAGGCGTATAGCTGTACCTTTCTGCAACCATGAACTTCAAAGCCTGTGGATAAAAATAAATGCAGTTACTCTTACTTTCAACTTCTTAAATAATGATGGACCACTTTATTAAAATCACATACCTTTTGAGTTGGGAAAACATAAGTGGGATCCAACACACGCAGAAGCTCCCTAAACCCAACCCAACTTCCACAATGGAAAAGGGTTGGGAGTGTTCACCAGGACAGCATTTCTTTTTTGGAATCTGTAATAAAATGACATGCGGGTGTATTGTAGGAGCCTAACACATTATTTAAATAAGGATTTTTATTATCATCGATTACTTTGACTAGTGTGTGGGTTGTTAGTAGTTTGTGCAGTTCTCGATAATGCCTGAGCATGGAGGTGTTATTGCTGTATGTCAGCTCCTTTAGGTACAGCAAGCATTTCACCTTGAAACATTAAATAATAGACATGAAATATTATACAGCCATATAGTGAGGATCATCATTATTATTATATCAAGTAAAAAAGTAATACACAAACCAAATTGTGAGCAACCATTTCAAAATACTTACTGGCTCCATTACCAGGAAAAATGGTAACAAAAAACAAACAAATCCAAATCAAAAAACAAACAAATCCAAATCAAAAAGCAGTCCAAATCCAAATATTCTAGTTAATATAACAACACTATAATTGTCACGTTTAGAGTCTGTTTCGTTTGCCTGTGTCGCCCGGGTTGTACTGTACCTATGTTTCTTTGATTTATCCTATCACCGTTGTCTTGTTAATCATTATGAGTTCATTTGTCCCAGCTGTGTCTCGTTTTCATTGTCTGTTTATCTGTGTATTTAAGCCCAGTGTTTCAGTCTGTTCCTTGTCTCTCTTTATCGCTACATGCCTGGTTGTTTCGTCCGTGTTCTCTTTGTATCTGTCCGTAATTATCTATTTTGTCTAATAAACACTGATGCAATTGCGATCCTGCTACAACCACCCTGCGACAAATATAGCTACTATAATTAATAATAACAATATACTAGAACTAATCTAACCTGATAATGTAATAATATATAGCCCTAACACATATGACACAATAACGACAATGACACAACTCTGAACGTGTTTCTGCGTGTATTGCTGTTTTGTTCAGAAATGCGTGAATTGGAGTATAATTTTTTTTTCAGAATCTGAAATTGTTTTGGATTCAGAGCGAGACTAATAAATATCAGTGCATGTAAACATACCTAATAGTAGAGTTCAACTCTACAAGCACAAACATGACATAACAGTAGTTATTCATTTTAATAATAGCATATGAACCCACAATTATAATAAATCAAAATGTATTGTCCCTCTTTTTGACAACTGAACTAATTTCAGAAACATGTTCATCAGAGCAGATTGGCATTGGTGAAATCAGAATAATTAACCTTGATTTATCGAGTGATTTAGCCACACACAAGATCAGATTTATCTTTTTTTTAGGAATTGGTTTGTTGGATATATTCTATGTAGTCTGTAGTTAACTTTGTTAACACAGTATTTGTCAATGTCCCCTCAACGGTACGTTGCAGGGCAATGAATCAAACATCTAAAAAATATATATTATTGCATCTTTAATATGAACAATATAACATTTTCCCCCAAAAAAACTATACATATAATAATACAATAGATACAAATGTTTCACATATAATGCTCTAAATTATTCCAAAGTATCATAAGATATGAATCACATTAAATGTAACATTAGGCCTACTCTTTTCTCTATGTGAATTTTAATTCCTCTTAACATATTAAATAAATATTCAATATCAATACAAAAGAACTTAACATACATACATTCAAATAAAATATGAAAAAATAGTTTCAGTATCATTTTTAAAAACACAGGATTGGGAAAGGTCATTTTTATATCTTTTTAGGAACTTAGTTAGTTGGATACATTTTATGTAATTTTAAAGTATATTTCATAAACTTTATTATTGATACAGTATTTGTTATTATAAGTCCAAATAAATCTCCAATTAATCAAATGTCAAATGAACAATATCAAATGTTACGAGACGCATGCCACGTGACGTCATCAGCAGGCGACACGTGCCATACGCCCTCGCGACGTCATCAGCAGGCGACACGTGACATAACGCGCACCTGAAAATTGCTCAGGAGCGACTGCAATTTATAACAGGTCTGTGAAGATTAAAAATCGATGTATATATGGAGCAAAATAAAATAATCTAATGACGATTCACAGAAATATAAGAGCAATGTCTGTTGAATTTGACAGAGTTTGGCTTGTGTTCAGCGTCTATAGTTCACTTACTGATAAAGGCAGAACTCAAGCACTCATCCTCATCATGCTTTATTTAAATCACATCCTCTTGTGTTTCTCATTCGGGTTTCGGGTTTAGTTTGTTTGACAGCTACTTTGCTAATGTGCAAAACGACTCTAGAGAGAGTAACACTGTTGATCTGTCATAAAGACGTTCCTCTGACTTCTGTCCACGCAAATGAAGAATCACGTAGCAAAAGCTAGAGTCGATCACTTGAAAGATTTGTTCAAAAGCAGATTCGTTTGCAAGCAGTGAGTAAGTGACATTATAGTCACACATGTCTTCTTACACTTTTTTTGCTTCCATTTTAGAATACTTGATTATCTAATCAAAATATGTAAAGTAACGATAAAAAAGAACTGAAATTGAATGCGTTTCTGATTTGTTTATATTTCTGACGGCTGCACAACAATACAAATTTCTTTCTCACGTCTCCAGCTTTAAATATGAACATTCGCTGCTTATTAAATGCATAAAAGGGATACGCTGGATATAGACTAATGCAGCTTAGGCTAGATGGTAACAATCGTGACAGACATTTGGGTCAGGGCTTGTGTGTTTTTGAGGTACTATGTTAGTGTCCTCACACACACACACACACACACACACACACACACACACACACACACACACACACACACACACACACACACACACACACACACACACACACACACACACACACACCTCTGCTGTTCTCCACTAATGCAGCATCTAGTCAACAAATCAATTACTGTATAATATGAAAGCTTACTGTATATATACCATTTCATTGTCTGTTTTAAAGTCCCCCTGTGGTGAACATCCAGCTTTTAATGTTTATATGTCTATGTGGTGTTTTTAATATGCTTTAAATCAAATCATGTGTAAATTCATAAGTCGACAGCATTGCTGAGTATTTTCTGCTTAAAACTGCAGTGAACCAAAAACACGCATTGAAATCGCTGGTGTTTCTGACGTCACAAACTACCTGTAACCAATCAGATCAACATGTGATCGGAGTGGAGGCGGGGCTCATTTGCATATTTATAGAACCATGTATTCTAATAGGCATGGTTGTTGTTACATACAAGCTATTTTAAGACATGAAGAATTTTTTTAACACATAATTTTGGTGATCAAAGATTAGTTTAAAGGGATAATTATTGACTACACTTATTTATTGATTATTGATCCGACTGAGCTCGATCCCAATGAGATTTCGATCCGATTGAAAGAGGTTTACTCCTTTTGTAATCCGATCGAGAGAACATATGAACACTTGATCAGACTGAAAACCGAAACTGAAAGACTGTGCATGTGCAATGATGTAGAAATAACGTAATGGCGTTTGACGCGCTGAACGAGCTGTTCTTCTGTTGAATAAAGTGTCATATGATATAAACGAGTGTCCCGTCATCCTAAAACTCTCCTTTCACTCTTCAGTGTGTGTGAAGTGGAGCACACCAGTGCTTGTTTCAGACGTGTGTGTGTGTGCAGGTCAGGATGTCCCGCGTGTGGACGGGCGGTCACTCCTCCCCAGTGCTGTGCGCTGCCGTCTCCTGCGAGTCGCTGGTGGTGACCGGAGCCGAGGCCGGAGAGCTGACCCTGTGGAGCGCCGCCGGCTCCCCGCTCTCCTCGCTCCGCCTGAGCGCTGACGTCACGGGCCTGTGCTTCTCTCCGACGCAGCCCTCGCTCCTGTACGCCTGCCACGGGCGGGCCGTGACCCTGCTGGACCTGCGGAGCCTGAAGACGCCGCTGGCGGAGCTGGGGGACGTGTGTGAGGACGAGATCAACGGGGTGTGTGTGGACGAGAGCGGGCGGACGCTCGCTGCGGGCGACGACACCGGGGCCGTGACGCTCGTGGATCTGCAGCTGATGAAGGTCAGCGGGACGCTGCACACACACACCAACATCTGCTCGTCCGTGGCCTTCAGACCTCGCCGGCCGCAGAGTCTGGTGTCTGCGGGACTCGACATGCAGGTACGACCACACATCACGCGTTACACCAACAACCCTGTGACGACCATAGACTGTAAAAAATATGGACAAAGCGTCTGTGACGTCACCCATAGACTTACAGAATAACGGAATCTTGAAAATCTTTGAAAATCTTGGGAAAGCCTAACCCCGCCCACCTTCTGGCCAATCCATATATGGGTAAAAGAGCGGGCTTTGTGTGAGACTGTGCCGGCCGGTGGACGCGCGTCTTCAGCCAAGCAGCCTCAGCTATCTGTAGCATTACTATTGCGAGTGTACACAAATATAAGTAAACACTTTGCAGATTGAATGTCCTGTATAAACAAAATGACGGAGTATGTTTTTATGTTTCCACTGTTCAATCGCGCCCGCGCCACACACACACACACACACACACACACACACACACACAGTTCGATCGCGTCTGCGCCTCGCTCTCACACACACACACACAGTTCGATCGCGCCTGCGCCTCTCTCTCTCTCTCACACACACACACACACACACACACACACACACACACACACACACACACACACACACACACACACAGTTCGATCGCGCCTCCGCCTCTCTCTCTCACACACACACACACACACACACACACACACACACACACACACACACACACAGTTCGATCACACCTCTCTCTGAGGCGATTTAATGCTAACTGTTGCAGTGCCACTGCCCACAAACATTGATGCTAAATACAAATACTGCTAACTACGTGAAATAGTAGAATGTCACTTACCGGAAAAAAATGGAGCGAAGTAACTGACTCCTACAGTGTCGGTTAGTGCAGTTTATAGCAGAGCAACCCATTTTATGTACGATATTTCAATACAAATGTTCAGAAAGAATTCAGAGGTGGTATGATGTTTTGGGTCAGATCATGGCCGAGACGTCAAATTTCAGGAAGCCCGTTATCAGCTGTCAATCAAAGTTAAGCACGCCCTTATTTGTCATACATTTTATATCTAAATACGATCTAAACTAACGAGTTAGAAAAAAATTCACCCCCCTCACAGTTGTCAGGCACTCTATTGAAAAATATAATAAAAGTCCATGTGACCAACCTGTAAAAGTATGAGTTTATGCTGTGAAAACGGACATTTTAACATGGGAGTCTATGGACATTTGCTCCCTTTTGGGACCGGCCCCAATTTAGAACAAGCCGAGATGCTTTATTTTGTGCAATCTGTAATCTGTTTAAATAAGTCTCTGTAGTTGAAGCCCAAATGATGGAACAATAGTCCAGATGACACAAAACTATTGATGAAAGTTTTCCGTATATGAATCGGTATGCATTTTCTGCAATGGCGAACTGCAGCCATACTCCTGCCCATTTTATTCAATATTAATTTTATCTGAGCGTTCCAGGTCAACCTGCTGTCCACAATCACACCGAGCAATTTGGCCTCTGCCACTTGTTCAATTATCAAACCACCAGCTGACAAATACAGAGCAGGGGAATCTTTTAAAAGATGATTAGATCCCAACATCATACATTTACTCTTCCCAACATTAATCTTTAACTTATTTACTCTGTTCCAATTTTCAATTAATTTTAGTTCATTCTTTAATACAGTATTAAGTCTTGCAGAGTCATGATCAGACACAAAAATAGTCAAGTCATCTGCATACAGGGCAATATTGGCAATCCTCAAAATAAAAGACAAATCATTAATAAAAATAGAAAATAACAGTGGTCCAAGACAACTCCCTTGAGGCACTCCACAACGCAGAACCTTTGTATCAGAGTAACTACCATTAAACAGTACATTAAACTCCCTATTAGTGAGATAACTATGGATCTATTGGATCCACACTTTTCAAATCCATAACAACTTAATTTTTCCAATAGTAGATTATGATCAATTAAATCAAATGCTGCACACAGATCTAATATTACAGTACCAACTAATTTTCTATCGTCAATTTCATACAACCAATCATCCGTCATCTGAACCAAGGCTGTCGTTGTAGAGTGCCCTTTCTTATAAGCATGTTGATAAAGTGAATTCAATCCATTTTTAGAGAAATACTAATTAATCTCCGTAATCTTACTCAAAATTGGTAGAATACTTATAGGTCTGCTATTTTTCCCAGAAAAATGTTCCTTTTTATTTTTTGGAAGAGGCACAATTTTAGCTTTTTTCCAGTTAACAGCAAAAACATATTTTTCTAAACTTAAATTAATAATATAACATATAGGCTTAGTAATCACATCAGCAACCATCTTTAATAGCTTGACGTCCAGTTCATCAACACCAGGAGGTTTATATTTCATTGACTTTAATATGTTTTCTACTGTAGTAAGACTTACTCTGTCAAATTTAAATGTACATGATTTATTAAGCATGATTGTATCTTTAATTGTCTTAAGAGATAAATCAGGATATTCCTGTGAGATCAAATCTTTTTGTAAATTCTGAAATTTCTTTGTGAAGTAATCTCCTAAATAATCAGAAGGTTTAGTCAAAAAAAATGTCACCTACATCTAAAAATGTTGGTACAGATTTATCTCTACACCCTGTTAATTGATTTAATGTATTCCATAATTTATACCGGTCTAATTTTACTTCCTCAAATTTATATTCATAATAGATCCTCTTTTTTGTTCTGTTTAATTTGGCAACAAAATTTCTTAATTGCTTGTACCTTTCCCATTTTCCATTGTCCCCTGATAAGCTTGCCTCTGACTTTAATTTATCTCAAATATATTCTTTAAGTTCAGCATCTAACCATGGAGAAGCAATATTTCTTACTGTCTTAATGGGGCATGTTTGTCAACAATTAGCATTAATAAATTAGTAAAAACCTTCAAAGCTAGATCAGGATCTACTTCCTCTAATACTTGTGACCAATCCGTATTTCTAATATCAGCACAATAACTGGCCTCATTGAAATATTTAAACATCCGTTTGATTATAATCTTCTGGCCTGGTTTGAGGATTTTGGTTTTTCTGTTAATTGCGATTCAATTATGATCACTGCAGCCAATGCCAATTTAGATTGCTTTTGAACACAAATCTGTTGCATTAGTAAAAAGTAAATCTATGCATTTTTCCGTTTTTGTCCCATCAAAATTATAAAAAATTCTTGTTGGCTTTGTGACCACAAATTGCAGGTTTCAGCTATAGACTGCATCTTATTTTTCAATGAGCAATTATTCAAACGCCAATCAATATTTAGGTCACCTAAAAAATAAATCTCCATATCTAAATCACAGACGTTATCCAACATATAACAGATACGATCTAAACATCTATCTATCAATCTATAGGCCTATAGCAGCAACCAGCTAAAATAGGCTGGTAACTGCACTTCCAAACACAGCGCTTCAACCCCAATACAACCAAGGTCAAGTCTTTGCTGGTATGTAATCCTGAATATAAAAAGCCACTCCTCCTCCATTTATATTTCTGTCACATCTATATAATAGGTATCCATTTACACACAAAAGGGAGTCCTCTATAGTTGCATCTAAATGCGTCTCAGATATTGCCAAATATGCAAATTATTATTTTCCAGAATTCCAGTAATATCCTGCATCTTATTTCGCAAACTACAAAAATTTTAACCCTTTATTTGAGAGTATTTTTTCCATCACCATTTTTTATTTTACACAAATAGTAACTTCTGATTAAACATAGTCAAGAGCTATCAACTGAACACATTAGACAAAGAAAACACACATACCCACACATTCCCACCAATGCACCACCATTTTGGCACCATTTGTCAACAAAAAAAAAAAAAATATATATATATATATACACAAGCCTACTATTTTAACATAATTTATATGGTCATGATATCATTAGTCATAAATCAAGTCATCCACTTAGTCTAACTATTACCATTTAAATTAATATAATTTAAACCGAATTCCTGAGAGCAAACATTATAATTAGAACTTCGAAAACAGACTTAAATATGTCTATAGACTAGGTTACATACACAAAGTCTATACCTGTGCTTGGCCATCAGTGTTCATTAGTACTTTGCATCTCCGGTTCAACCACAGTCTTTTAAAATGTATCTGCAGCTAGGTGGTCAGTAAAGGTAATAGTTTCTTCTTTAAAAGTCAAGATCAAAATACCTGATGATGAATGATCCCGTGTTTCACTCCTGCGCTCCACAACTTGTTCCTCACCTCACAGAACCGCGCCCTGGTCTCCGCAGTGAAGTCAGGAAAAATGCGCAGCTTCATCCCGCGAATTTCAAACAGCTTTTCTTTCTTGGCTAAACGTAGAATCTCATCTCTCGTATCCAACCTGCGCATCCTTACAATCATTGCGCGCTGACCAGATTTAGCTACTGATCCAACGCCATGGACTGGTAGTCCCTGTATGAAGAACTTTTGGGTATAATATGTCAGTTTACTTTTTTTGCTCTCCTCACTTACATGAACTATAGTGTCCTGCACACTAGTAAAAAAATATATATCAACAATGATATCTGGTGTCTGAATAGTTTTATGTTTGACTTTGACGTGTGTGTGTGTGTGTCGCCCGCAGGTGTGTCTGTGGACCCTCCCGAAGCCCCGTCCCGTCTGGAGCGTCAGTCTGCAGGACACACAGCAGGAGCACATGGGCCAGGTGTTCAACCCTCCTCTGGCTCACTGCGTGTGTGTGTCGTCCTGCGGGGACGTGTGTGTGTGCGCGGCGGAGGACGGCGGGCTGCATCTGCTGCGTGTGTGTGCCGACGGCCGGCTCCGGGAGCGCGGGATGATCCCGGCCCACAGTCAGGGGGCGTCGCAGGCTCACTTCATCAGCTTTCTCTCGCACCCGTACTGGCTCGCCAGCGGGGGCAACGACGGGCTCGTGGCTCTCTGGGACCTCAGCCGACACCCGCTGGTGGAGCACAGCAGGAGGAGGAAGAAGAAGAAGAAGAAGAGCCCGCAGGACGAGGACGAGGCCTGGAGCGCAGACACCAAACCCAGCCTGAGTTTCCAGCACACAGAGAAGGTGAACTGGGTCTGTCCCGCTGTGCTGGAGGGAAAGCCCAGTCTACTGGTGACGGACCAGACCAACTGCCCAACGGTGTACTCGCTCCAGCAACTTTAACACTGAAGCTGGAAGATCCTTTACATCTATTAAACTTATGCAAGATCTGCAGCTTAAATCATGCCTTACTCAGGCGCTTGTTGCTCCGCTGTTGATCTGATGTGTCGTCACACTGCGACTAAAGCCCTTTTCAGACTGGGTTAGTTTAACATGGAGAGGAGGGGTAGAGTAATTATCACCAGAGCTTCAGTGATTTTAGTCCCGTCTGAATGTGCATCTCAGTGATCACTACAGACAACATCAGTAAAGATTACAGTGACTTTTACCTTCTGTAGAAATGACCTCAGGTGATGCTAATCCCGTGCGAATAGACCCACCGTAAATATGTACGTAAATATTCCATAATTTCCTGTTTAAAAGTAGTTTTTTCAAGTATGGAGGCGCTTGATGAAGCATTCAGTTGTGTTCTAGACGCTGGGACGAGTCTGTGCAAAACTCAGAGCAGAAAGAAGATCGAGAGCTCTTATTAGAGGCACGACACTTCTTTTAGCGTTAGCTACGTGTGGATTACCAACAGAACACACTCACAATTAATACATCGTTCGACTGGACCTGACTGGTTATATAAATATAGGTCATATGTGTTTGCGCACATGATATTAGGAGGGTGACAGTGGTGTGTAAATCGAGTTCTGCTAGTTTTACCGAGACTTCTTATCCCGTGTGAATTGTCCATTATTATTACAGAAGTCCTGTGGTAAAATTACATTACTCATCCACCCTAGTAAAACTAATCCTGTCCGAATAGAGCTGAAGTGGCTACATTTCATTGAGCTTTTCTCCTGCTTGTGTGACACAAGTTTTGTTTAGTTTGAACTGGTGACACTTCAATATTGCTCGGCTGTGTTAAAATATGCATGGCCTCATGAAAGTAAGATTTCACAACAATTACGTTTGTAATTCTGATCAGGGATCCACCTCTGATAACCATTATATAAGTTATGGTCATCGTTAAATGAAAAATAGTTGTCTTGTGAACCAGGGCGGCACTGTTAATCACAATCAACATGAAATCGCACTTAAAACCATTTGGCTTTGTGTGATTATAAAATCACAAAGGCTGTGAATATTTTTAATGTGCAGCTTGTCAGTGAAGCACGGCTTAATTTGAGATTGATCAAGTGAATTAGGAGAAATGCTCTTCTTTTATAACCCAGATAGCACAAGTCTATTTGATGTGATTTTTACATCTGGAAGACGTATTTTAAAGAGTGTTTGCTCATCTGCAATACGTCTATAGGACGTTTCCTGTCAGATGTCAAATAGACGTTTAGAAGATGTCTTTAGGATGTAATGATTTAGAATGCATGTTAAACTTACATCTTCTAAACGTCTATTTGACATCTGACAGGAAACGTCCAATAGACGTATTGCAGATGAGCAAACTCTTAAAAATACGTCTTCCAGATGTAAAAATCACGTCAAATAGACTTGTGCTATCTGGGAAGAGAAGTCAGTTTAAGAGACTTTTCATTCATTTCTATGGTATTTGTATACAGTGGGAGTAACACTGCAGTCCGAGGACGTTTTTAATGGATGTCCTGGAGCAGAGGATCATTATGGACTTTAGTCAAACTCAAAATCATATTTATAAACCAGTATTCAAAATGTCCCCGGATGACCTACAGCTTCTGGCCAAATTCTGAAATGTGCGTGTGATGTTTCACTATCCCATCTCTGTGTCTGAAATCACATACTGTACAGATGCTCCGACATTTGAGTGCGTTCTGTAAGGTATGGATGTAATCTGGGCGTTATCATTGTGTCACATGAGCTATCATCATCAGTTGCGTCTCTTCATAAATCTTCTCCTGAAGTAGTAAATGCACACGTCAGAATCTCGCCGAGAGAAGTCGGTCATCTGGGTACTTTTCTCCTCTTGTAATTCGGACACTGCTTTGTTGCCGTACTTTTCCCGGATACTATGTAGTTTGGAAGTCTCTGATTTTGGATGCATAGCATGAGAATGACAGCGAAACGACTCAACTGACGTCGTAGGTCACATGATGAATATAGTGCATCTGGATTACATTCATACTACACATATTCATACTGTTAGATCGGATGGATCGCCACGACCCCGGACCCGAATCCCTGCCAGAAGATATTAATTTTGTCTGGTTTCCAAATCTGAGAGTTTGACTGAGAAAGCAGTGAAGAGCAGAAGCAGGAGATGTAGTGATGATAATAAAAAGAGCAGTTTATTGAATCATTTTAGTTGTGTGTGTCTCAATGCTCGGACTTCGTCTGGATGTTACACTTTGTCTGGCCAGTACAATTCCAACAAGTGTTGTTATATACCAAAGGGAAATTACTGCTCCACAACATCGTCCTGTGATTTTAAAAACCTGGAAATGAAGGCATTCTCTGATCTCCTACAATCATATCTACAATGCCATCATACGATTAAACAACAATAGCAAGGAAATGAGTAATATAAAAGATAAAAAATATAAAATGACAAGTGAATAATAAATGAAAAAAATATTTAAATCAATAATAAAATGATTAGATAAATCAAAATTACAACTACATAAGTGACTGATTATAAGTGATTATATAATTAAATTGTATAAAAAATAAGAAAATAAAGCACAGGACAGTATGGTTGCTCTCTTAAATCAACACACACACACACATTACTATTGAGAACCCATAGATCCTTCTGCCCTCAATGTGTTCAATGAAGATATGTATTATTATTCGTTATATTTATATGTATAATTCATGCACACCATGTTTGTATATTGCAGTGACTTAGGGCATGTTTTCATGACAACGATGTAATATTTAAAGGGATACTCCACCCAAAAATGAAAATTCTGTCATCATTTACTCACCCTCAAGTTGTTGCAAACCTGTATGAGTTTCTTTCTTCTGCTGAACACAAAGGAAGATATTTTGAAGAACGATTGGAACCAAACAGTTGTTTGGCACCATTGACTTCCATAGTAGAAAAAAACAGTACTATGGAAGTCAATGGTGTCAAAGTTCCTATCGTTCTTCCTATCGATCAGTTTTTTAAATGGGTTTAAAACAGGTTAAAGGTATTAAAAAATGTAGAAATTTTCCAATTATGAACAGATAGTTCCCACCAAAATGAAAATTCTGTCATCATCAACTCACATTCATATTGATCGAAATAAACTGTGTAAGAAAAGTCCTCATGTCTTCTGCCTGAGGAAAAGGATTGGTGTCACGGTCTCTCCTTTCCAGCAAGTTTTCACTCCGCATTTCATCTGTTCATCAGGCCATTGGCTCCTAAAAGTATTTTTATATTCTTGTGTGTATCTTCTGTTTTTCTAATAAAATCTTTCAGAATGCAAGCTTTTCAGTAAATAACTTTACTTTTAACAACTTTAACATTCTGTTTTGTATGTATTGCACTGCATCAGAACGTGTAAAATATGTGAGTGACAGAACAGAAGTGCAGTTTGTGAGTGCTGTGTACTGTATGGCACAAGATCTATCAAGCATCCTTGTTGTCTGACTTGTCTTTTCACAAATACTGTAATGCAACGCTACTGCATGGCTTTAGAAGATTGCATTATGGTACTTTTTTGAAAACTGCAGACACCATCCACTTTCATTGTACAGAAAAAAACACATTCTGCTAGAGAAGTCCTTTTTCTTTCTGCATTAAAAAAATCATGCTTCTAGAGACATGCGGTGGGTTTTTGATGACAGAATTGTCATTTTTAGCTTAACTTTTTTACCTTTAAGAACGGGGGGAAAATATAATAATATGACTATTTATCACAATGAGGCACAAAGTATTGTAAAATAAAAGGTTACAGGTGTAGATTTGTACCAATTAATTATTTCTACAGTAATAAAAGGGGAAAAACATGAAAATCAAAGAAAATGTTTTTCTCAGGGAAATCAATATAAAATCACAATAATCATAAGCATGATTTAGAACACAAGCCTCGAATCAATCACAGGAGCCATAGTGGGATTCTTCCATTGCAACAGGAGTTTCATTGGATATCTAAAAGAAACAGAACTCTTGTTAGTTCCTTAATAACAAATATCTATTGTAAAGTGTAAGACCTACTTACTTTTAATAGTCGGTAAGAGAAAATAATTAATTTTCATTAGGGCTGTCAACATTGATGCGTTAACACGTGCGATTAATTTGAAATGCTGCTAAATACAGGTGTAAACGGGGTCTAAAATGAGCTTGTGCACTTTCCACCACTTCCAGAGGTAGTTGTAGACACGTTGGACCAGATTGCTTTCGTAGTGTAAATGCTTGTGTGGTCGAATATGTTCGAACAACCACTAAAAGACGTCTACTCTCCGCCTACTGATCTAATGAGTGAACATCAGGGCCGGACTGGGACACAATTTCAGGCCGGGAAATCCTACACCCATCCAGGCCATCCTACTGTATGCACCCAAATAAAATTTAGAAACACTACAACCCTGTTTTTTCCCCCCTAAATTTCATTTATTTCACGGTATGACCATAACATAAAAACATAAACAACCAACCTAGAAGTAAAGCAAATGTATGCATCATATTTCATGTCAAATTCTTGCATTTGATCAATAAATTCAGTTATAATAATAAGACACTATAGGGCTGTTACCCATCAAATTAAATAAGGTGCACTGCAATTACAACTGCAATAAATAATGTTATGAGATTGATGTTTTAAATAAATGTTTGAATATACAAATAAAAAAAATTCAATACTTAAACATTAAACTAAACTGCCAATAGGTGGCGGCAAGTGACCGTCTCAATTAGGGAGTCATTCATACAAAAGATTCGTTCAAAACGCTGAATCATTCAGTAACAAAACCCGGCGCTATTTTCGTCTGTGAAATAGAACAAAAACAGTTCATATGGTTTGTGTCTAAAATGTTCAATGTAACATTTTCAATCGTGATTCAGCAAAACAAACAGCTAGCTCCCTAGTTGTGTTATGTTAAACTAAATCATGTTTTTTTTTAAAAAACTATTAGAATTTTTACCTTTTTAGTACATTTCTTCTGTGAGTTTTCTGAGTGCTGTTTCACTCATTTGTTTTAATTTCTGCACGAATGTAACGTTAGACAGGCGCTACCGCTTACATTTGCTAGCAGTTGTTCAATACTAAATTAACGAAGAAAAAAGTACAGTATTTACAGATTAAACTGACCTGCACTTGAAGCCCTGAACAGGCCAATAATTTTGCAATATTTTGCTGCTTATTCTTGGAGTGCTTTCTTTTTCTTTGTCCTTTCCCTCTTTGCTCCACCTGGCCGTTTTCTCTCCATCATCGGGTGCTGCTCGCATTTTCTGTTTAACCGTTTGGCTGAGGCGTAAAGTCAAATCGTAGCCTTGCCAGTCAAGACTAACAGATTCATGATTTTATTTATATATTATTAATATTAATAATATTTTAATTGAATGACGAATTTGAAAATGATCACTGGTAAAGTTAACAATATAAAAAATAAAATTAAAAAACCGCTGGCTGGCAGCAGGCCAAATTAGTTGCCAGGCCACCGTGAATTGTCCCGGTGCTCCCGATGGCCAGTCTGGGCCTGGTGAACATTATGAGAAGCGCACTAGCCAGACGGGATTTAAAGATTGACATCATAGGAAGAATGGCATCTATGCTAATGTTAGTATTTCTGCTTATCCCAAGGTTTACCCAGGCCGTATCCAGATCAGATAAAGGATCTGCACCACAATGCAGCCCTGAAGTGTCAACAGAGATTGTGTCTACTAGACCGGAAAGGTTTTTTTTTTTTTGCATGACAAACGTTTTTCCTCTCTATAGATGAAAACGTTATCAAAATGATTCACGTTCACACACATCCGTGGAAATTGGCGATGTCACTTTGTAAAGAAAGACTTCACAAGATGTGCCTGCGCACATATGCATTCAAATGCGCATACCTACAGACTAAACAAGTAATACGCATGTGCATGCCGTCACCGTTTTTAAGTTTACATGGAGATATTATCACTTTCAAGAACTTGCACTTTGAAACCTACTTCAAAGTTTGCGTTCTCAGGCAGGCCACCAAAACCTTTGTTGTCATATAAATGAAAATCCAGAATGCATTAAAAGTTTTTTAGAACGGAAGTGAATCAATTAAAAACTTAAATTAGACAATAAGACAGCTGTGTGAACAATTAGGATATTTGTATTTTCTGTGTTGAGTGGATTACTAACTCATCAGATATCAATTTGGGGTTAATTGAGGACATAAGGTGTGCAACTGACTATTTTACAATTCACAGAGTTTTGTTTGTTGTGTTTTGAAAATGGTACAAAAATGCTTGTGGTCTTTGTGAAGACCAATAATAAAGCTGCAAATGTTTTTCCTGATATATTAAAGATTTGGTTGGCTGTATGAACTGTTGTGATAACGTTAGGGAATTTTGTGCACAGTGTTTTGATAAAATGATGCTTTTGATTTGTAATTTGTATGAAATGAAGGAGAATTTACTATCTGTTTAGGACAATTACGAAGTCTACAGATCACTGTGTTAAATGTTTTGAGAGCAGTTACCTGAGTTTGGAGAAATGTACCAAATCGATTGGGAAAAACTGTAATCTGACATATGTATGCTGCTGTGTTTAGTAATTGTGAATGTAGTCCATGTATTGTAGTAGACGTATAATGCAGTCAAGTCAAGGCGGTTGGTTTAGGTTTTTTTTTTTTTCTTGGAATCTTCATGTGTAAAACCTAAACAAGCTCTAAAGTTCTAAACAAACTCTGTTGTTGTTGTTGCACTGTACACAGAATTCTGAAAAGTTTTGTTCTGTAATGTGAATTTTTCATGGGTGCTTTGGTGTGCATACATTTATGAATTAAGTGGACTCTTATATCATTTGGTTATTAGGTGTCTTTTTGGAGTCTCCAAGTGTCCTTTTTTGGAAAGACATAAATTTACATTGAAAAAAGCTTGCAAAAAATACAGTTTTGTGAGAATACCCCTTCAATCTGATGGTTGTAACGGCCCTTAGAGCAGTTACTATGGTTTCAAGTTGTAGTACCACTACCATGCCCCAGGGGGCTCTCCAGACTACTCCTCCTCTGTATAAAAGGCAGAGAGAAGTAGAGTTGGACTATGTTTGGTTGGAGAGAAGCGTGTGCTGTGTCCCAATTCACATACTATCCGTCCTAAATAGTGTTCGAAAATAGAATTAGTACGTCCCAAATCGTAGTATGGTGAAATTAGTGTTTCAAAGATACCCGGATGGTCTACTATTTCCAGTCAGAATCCGAAGTGTAGATCGATACGCACTCTAACGACTGATATTGCCCACAACCCATCGCGCGCTGGACGAGGATTATGTAGGGAGGTTTAGATAAAGGGGTTTGAGTGAATAATAATTAGTATCTAACCTGACGAAAATGAAATTATTCAGCGTTGTCTACATTATATTGCATCTGCAGCAGCATTGTGTACTTTTGTAAAGATACGTTTAGCCATTACCTTTTAGATGTATCATTATATTCAAAGTGCAAACACATAAAAAACCCACAACTGGCAGATGAACGTGCTCTCCGAAACGGTAGGAAATCAAATTAGATTGAATTGAGGATTTTAACTGTGACAAGATGATTGACAGGGCAGTTTACGGTGACAGGATGCACGCAGCACGCGACAGATCTGTCCGTTAAAGATGACGTGATCGTATGTCCCAAAGCTTGCCTACTCTTTTGCTACACACTCAAAAGTATGTACTTTTTCTTCAGAAAGAGAGTACATACTTTTAGGGCGTAGTATAAGTAACCGAATTGGGATGCAGCAATGGCCTCCTCGTGCTAACCTTATTCGTAGAGTCCGGGTTGAGAAACTGTTGTTTTAAGCTCATCCAAGTAAGTGTTTTGATAATTTTGTGATGTTAACATTTGTATTTGGTGGGTTACGTCTTATTTGGGTCATTTCATGTGATTATGTTTGGTGCTAATGTTAGCCTGTATGTTTCTATTTAGAAGGACTTCTCATACATCACTCATCCACTATGGTTATCTGTCTTATTCTACTGGGTTGAGACATCGTCCATCCTATGCTGTACTGTTTCTTGAGGGCGTTTTACTGAGTTATGCCAATTGCATCATTGGATAAATTGAATCAACTGATAACAGGGATGTTTGAGTGCTGCAAGGACACCGTTATTGCAACGTACCCTAAACTGAAGCCTAAATGGATTGAAGCTAGAATTTGTTGTCGAATGGACTGTTTGCTCCTTTCTTGTTTAACAAACCCCTATATTCATATGGTGACTCTGTTTTGATGATTTGGTGTGGAATATTTGATAAACACTTCTGCAACTACTTCTGTGTTTGGACTTTATGGTCTGAGTGTTTCTGAGTCTGGTTAAGTCCATTATAGTTAAGAGGGTACTCCCTTATAAATGTATGTGTGATGCGCCCTTCTGAGAGTTCTCAGTTGGACGGTTACATGGTTTACTTTTCTGGATATAGCAAATTATGATAAAATGAACATGTTAAACATGACAAATGATGTATGATTAATTTTACGACAAGTGTGCGATTTAATCACGATTGAAAAATGTTATCTATTGACAGCCCTATTGACAGTCTACTGACATTCATTCATTATAATACTTACCATTCAATACTTACAAGTTCATCTTCTTTAAGATATTTCAATTTCTTCCTTGAGTAATCTTTACTTATATATACCTAACAACCACATCAAAGATATAATCCACCTTCAATGGCCCACAGACAAATTAAAAAGAGAATAGCATTAGTTTTTTTTAAATGGGCTATATATCATTTTTCTATATATTTTAACAAACATGTCAGATCTAGTTCCTCCCCTTTATGACCCTAATTATTATTTTTTTATCTACAAAAGATGTTCTTACCACTCTTACAAACGACAAGAGTGCACCCACGTTGATTATTGCTGTTACAAAGTTGAATTTTTTTGCCTGTACAAAGATAAAAACAAAACAAAATAAAAATGTACATGTTTTAAACAACTTTTTTAGTTCCCATTCATTTAGTCACTACGAGTTACGTCAGTGACTTACAAATTGGGATCTCCTTAATTACCTTCGTTAATGGACATTGGCGAGTGAGATTTGCATAGCGAACCATGTCCTGTGCTGCTTGTATGGTCACCGTGATTTTGCCAAGTAAGACATGGTCCTGGATCAACATATGTTGTTGGTCCTGGATCAACATTCCTGTCCCAAAATGTATTCCTTACCCAATTCCTACCCCTAAACCTAACCCTACCCATAACTTTTCCCTAAAATCAGAGGGTAATGAAAAATGAACAACACTGATATTTAAGTACTTCACCCTGGTTCTAAGCCTAAACCCTTCATAAACAGTAAACTTGTCCCTCAAATCTGATTGGTTGATTGGAAAGTTGATCCAGGATCAACAAAGATGTTGATCCTGGATCATGTGGTACTTGGTGAAATCACGTTCACCCTGCTGGTATATAGGAAGCGAGCAGAGAATGTTGAAGATTTTATTACTTAGAAAATAAGTAATTTAGCACACTATTATTTCCTCTGTGTGTGACTTTTGGAAGCCTGAAAAAAGGCCTTGAATGTTGCTGCAGCAGAAAATTATATTCTGAGAAAGTCACATGATACCGACCTGGTAACACTTTACTTGAAGGTGTGTGCATAAGACTGACATGACAACTTCATAATCATGACATGACACATGTCATGAATATGAAGGAGCTTTTATGCATGTTTATGACAACTGTCATTAAGTGTCATTTGCTCAATTATGACATTTTTAATGCATATATGAAATTGTTTGAGATGTCTTTGTTATGACAACTTGACATAAACCAATACATCATAACCTGTCAGTGTCTTTGTCATGACAACTTGACAAAGCTCCTTCATATTCATGACATGAATATGAAGGTGTCATGTCAGTCTTATGCACACCCCTTCAAGTAAAGTGTTACCCAAGACCTTTACCCAAAACTATCTATAGGGTGTGTTACCATCTTTGGAAAAGGATGTATGGTATATAAGTGTGAACCAAGCAAAAATCTAGAGCGACTTTCTGCAGGAGACGCTTGGCTTTGTTTGTTGGAAAATAAAGTCTAATATTTCTGGCATCAAAGATCTCTGAGAAGTGATTTCCCAAAAAGATTGACACCACAACAAGAGACACTCACCAAGCTTTCGATTTGAAGCTGAGCATTTCATCGTAGATTCAGCTCTGATTTTCATCTACCTGGGTTTTCTTTAGAACCCTGACTTGTTCCTGTGTTGGTGTGATGGCGCGTCAGCGGTATTCGTTCGGGTCACATGACGTCACTGTAGCTTTGCGCCGCCATCTTAACGACCGACGGTCTCAGTAATGCCTGCAATATGTTGTGCAGTTGCAACAACAGCCAAAAGAGGAACCCCGAACTGGTATTTTAACATTTGTACTGTAACGTGCTGATCTACCTAGCGGGACACGAGTTGGCATGCGCTGCATCATGTCTCATATTGTGTATAATGTCTCATATTTCTGTGCGCACACACCTGACCCGAAGCGTGCGGCCATAGACCCCTATACAGCACTCGAGTAATGAACTGAGCTCTGTTTCGTGTTGAATGGACAAATACACACAACATTGTTTAAATGTCCGTTTTGGAGAGTATTCACTTAAAATATGTCGGTTATGTCTTACACAGAGTTGTCATCCAGTCTCTTTGGTAGAGAGAGAGAGAGACGAGGAAAACAAAAAAGCATGCAAATGGAAATTATCGTGACCATAAAAAATATCGAGCTCATTTTTTTTTTTTTTTTATCGTGCGATTAATTGATTTATTAACTATCGCGACAGGCCTAATCCAGATTAATGACAGCTAACCGTGAGCCATGGCTATAAGCTACCAGCTGTTCTAAGTCACTAACTCGCTACCTAGTCAGAGCAAACTACCACCAAAATCATACATTTGATTTTTTTAAAAAATAGGCTACCTACATTTCACATGATTAAATATAAATCCTTGGTGGCCAGGTGCCGCACTTTTTGCCACAGCATATGATATGCATCAGTAACATTACTCTTGAAAGCCTTCAAGCAAACCCCACTGTATGGGGAGTGGTTATTCACAATAAATATATATATATATATATATATATATATATATAAAATATATATATATATATATATATATATATTATATATATATATATATATATATAAAAATATGTATATATATATATTTGGGGCAAGTATGGGGCAGATAGTAATGGACAAAAGAAAACTGGGAGTAACAAAAGGATCAGAGCCTAAAATTAAAATTCTCTCTCTCTCTCTCTCTCTCTCTCTCTCTCTCTCCTTCTCTCTCTCTCTCTCTCTCTCTCTCTCTCTCTCTCTCTCTCTCTCTCTCTCTCTCTCTCTCTCTCTCTCTCTCTCTCTCTCTCTCTCTCTCTCCTCTCCTCTCTCTCTAGGTGGCATCTATGAATTTTCTTCATGTTTCCTGGCCCCGGCTGACAGTCCCGATCACTGCCTCTTGTCTCTGGGACGTAAGCATGCTGAGTTAGCTTTTGTAGATGAGTCATACACCCTCTGTGGGAAGATGACTATCTCGATGCTGAGATTGAGACTCCAATACCTCGTTAAAGGTGAGGTCCCCTCCACTATCCCCCGATCTAGTTCTTCTGCCCAGCAGAAGTCTATTCTGGTTGATATACACAGGGTGATCTGAGGATTCCACTTGGGGCTTTCCCGCCAGGCCAATCCCCAAGGCTCACCTTTCCCCGTAAAGTGCTACAACCTGGCGGGTTCACCCATGTCTCCCATCCATAGCGTGTAAGTTCTGGGCTGCTCTTGCGGCCAAGGCTTACAGTGCAGCTGGACAGGCAAACTTCCGCCCTGCATGTTATGGCGCTCCTGCAGGTCTACCAGGCCAAAGTGCTTAAAGAGCTGCACGAGGGTAGTTTTGACCAAGGTGTGATGCAGGAACTGCTCATAGCGATGGACCTTGCCCTCCGGGCGACAAAAGTCACTGTGCAGTCCCTTGTTTAAACGGTGTCCACCTCGTGGTCCAGGAGCAACATCTCTGGCTGAGATTGGGGAGGCCGACAAAGTCTGCTTTCTTGACTCCCCCATTTCCCAGACTGGCCTCTTGACGCTTGAGAAGACGTTGAGAAGTGTACCCAGCAGTACAAAAGTAGACAGAGGCGATAACCCACATCCTGCCCAGGCGGGCCGCTGCTGCCTCCACCCACCTGCCAGTGACAGCCCCTCCACCTGCTCGTAGATGAGAGGACCCCCCTGTGGCCTTCACCTTCGTTCCCGGGCTGCAAAAGCCGAAAGCCCTCACACAGGCTGCTCTCCCCCACCCTCGCGGGCCCCTCCAGGCCCTCCAAAAGTCAGGACGAAGCGGCGTTCCTGAGACGGGAGACCCAGAGATACGGAGACCTGCTCTTCAGGAGATGGTGAAGGCACCGCTCCTTCCCCCAGTGAAGGGCCGGGAGGAGAATCCTTGTTTGAATTTGTTTTATGTTCCGCCACTGGTCTCACAACATGTGGTACCCACATTTTAAACAAAAGATAAATTTCCTCATTCTCTGGGTCCCAAAATGGCGTGGTTAACAGTGAGCAGCGCAATACCTTGCCTCTCTCAGTCCCCTCTTCCATCGCCAGCAGGCAGCAGCTTACAGTTCGAGGAAGCAATGCTTTCTCCCGAGAGTTCGCTCCCAAGATTGGCTTGCAGTGATCGACCTGAAGGACGCATACTTTCATGTCTCAATTCTCCCTTGACACAGACCATTCCTACACTTCGCATCATGGGACGGGCATAACAGTACAAAGTCCCGTTCCCCAAAAATGAGAGTGCTCAGTCAGTGCTGAACTGCTTGAATTTGTTCAAGGGCAGGACAGCGGTCCCACTAAAATTATTTCAAAGTATACTGGGGCATATGCTAAGCTTTCAGCCCGTGGTCAGACTTTGCTTTTCTATGGGCCGGAGTTCCCCTAGAACAAGTGTCCAGGCATCTTGTTGTCTCAACAGATGCCTCCACCACCGGCTGGGGTGGCGTGTGCAACAGGCATGCTACCATGGGATCCTGGACAGGACCTTGACTGCAGTAGCTTATCAATTACCAGTAGCTTATTATTAATTGCAGTAGATTATTATTAGTTGCTAACAATGTTCCTTGCCCTCCGCTGTTTTCTACGTTGCTGCGGCACAAGCATATACTGGTCCGGACAGACAACACATCGACCGTTGCATACATCAAAAGGCAAAGTGGTCTACACATGTCGCAACTTGCCCTGCCATCTCCTCCTATGGAGTCAGAAGCAATGCAGGTTATATTCCGGGCAAGCTCAATCCTGCAACCGATGTGCTCCCATGACAGCTCACACTCCCGGAGAGTGGAGACTCCACCCCCAGGTGGTCCAGCTAATTTGGAGGCGCGTCGGAGCCACTCAGGTACACCTGTTTGTTGCTCCGGTTGTTCTATTGGCTGACCGAGGAGACCCTCAGCACGAATGCACTGGCAGACAGCTGGCCCAGGGGCCTATGGAAAGTATGCATTTCCCCCAGTGAGCCAACTTACACAGACCCTGTGCAAGGTCAGGGAGGACGAGGAGCAGGTCTGGCTGGTTGCGCAATACTGGCCCACCCAGACCTGGTTCCACTTCAGCTAGAGCCCCCTCTACAAGGCACAGTTATGCTTGGAAGTGGAACCTGTTCATTGAATGGTGTTCTTCTCACCAAGAAGACCCCCATAAATGCCAGATCAGAGTAATTCTTTCCTTTCTGCAAGATGGATTAAAGCAAAGGCTGTCTCCCTCCACCCTAAAAGTTAAATGTAAAAGTTTATGTTGCCGCTTTCGCCGCACATCACAACGAAAAGGTAAGTCTTTGGGAAAGCACGACCTAGTCATCAGGTTCCTGAGTGGTGCGAGGAGGTTGAACCTGTTAGATCTCTTAAGATCCTGTCTCTTAAAACAGCGCTCCTGACTGCGCTCAATTCCATTAAGAGGATCGGGGACCTGCAAACATTTTTGGTAAACGAAACTTGTCTGGATATGTGCCCAAAGTTCCCACCACTCCTTTCAGGGACCAGTGGCCTCCACCTGGGCATTGGCGCACAACGCCTTGTTGGCAGACATCTGCAGAGCTGCGGGCTGGGTGACACTTAACAAATTTGCAAGGTTCTACAAACTCCAAATAGAGTTTCTTCCTGTATGTTGTCTACAAACAGATGATATACGGGTGGATGGGCTTGGTGTCCTGCTTTCAGTGCCATTCCTCCCCTAGGACGTGATATGTCTGCTATTTTGCTCCACGGGCGAGTGCCCTAACTGCCGAACCCTGATTGGTGTTCATCCAGCACCTTCACCATGCATATCAAGTTTCAAGTTTGTTCTTATTTATATAGCACATTTAAAAAAAGCAAACATGGCTGACCAAAGTGCTGAACAAAACACAAGATAAATAGACAAGGGCAAAACACATATTCATGACAGAAGCTCACAATGAATTAAAAGCTAAAGAAAGAAAGTAGATAGAGAAGATTTAAAAACAGTTGAAGACTGTGCCGATCTGATGTAAACTGAAGGCTGTTCCACAGGCCGGCAATAGAAAAGGCTCTATCTCCTCTATGCTTTATCCGTGATCTGGGGACAGATAAAAGTCTTTTATCACCAGACCTCAGATTTCGTGTGGGTTTGTATGGACAGAGTAGCTCAGACAAATAGCTCGGTGCCAGATTATTAATTAAGTTATTAAAACTTATTTTCATTCAACTGTTGACAAATAGGATCTAAACCAAAGGTGGGCAAACTACGGCCCGTTTGCCGTAGTTTATTCAAAGATCTGCTTTGAATAAAGCAGATCATCATTCATTCAGTGACAAGCAATAACGCGTCATCATGGAAACCATAAAGTGACACATTCTAAATAACTGTCGCATTGAAAAACTCACGCTGGGGAGTCAGCCAAAATTGTTTAAATGTAACGTTACGTGTGAAATTAACAATGAGTGGACCAAAGAAAAGGAAAGTGGACAGTAAGTGCCAAGTTTTTAATAAGGAGTGGACAGCTAAATATTTTTTCAACGAAGTCCGATCAAAGTCTGTATGTCTTATTTGTCAAGAAACCATTGCAGTTTTCAAAGAATACAATATCAGCCGCCACTTTTCCACCAAGCATGCTAACTATGTTAGCAACCAGTCAGAGCAAGAAAGGAAGGCTACTGCTCAGAGGTTAGCAGCCAATTTACAGGCTCAGCAAAATATTTTTCTTCGACAAGCTACTATTCAGGAGTCAAGTACCAAGGCAAGTTTTATTTGCTGGCATTTAAATTAGCAAAGGCCAGCAAGCCTTTCTCCGAAGGGGAGTTTTTGAAAGAATGCATGGTAGAGACTGCGAGTCACAAATTAGTTTATCACACAGAAGAGTGACCCGCCGTATACAACTAATTGGCGAAGATTTGACCAGCGACTTGAACAAAAAAGCCGAGTCATTTAAGTTATATTCGTTAGCACAGGATGAAAGTAACGACATAAAAGACACTGCGCAGCTCTTAATTTTTATCAGAGGGATTGATGATAATTTTGAGATCAGGAGTTTTTGGCCATGGAGTCCATAAAGGGGACAACACGAGGAGTGGACTTGTATGACAGCTTGCCTGATGTCATCGAGAGGCTGAAGTTACCATGGTGTAAACATGGATCGCCAAATTTAACAGGAAAAAACGTTGGGCTGCTGAAAAGAATCCAGGATAAGGTTAAAGAGGAAAACCCTGAGTTGGATATAATTTTCCTGCACTGGATAATCCATCAGGAAGTCCTGTGCAAGTCTGTATTGCAACTTGATCATGTAGTGAAGGTAGTCGTAAAGCTCGTAAACTTCATTCGAGCAAGAGGACTTAACCATCGTCAGTTCATTCAATTCCTCGAAGAAACTGATGCTGATCACCAGGACTTTCTGTACCACTCTAATGTCCGTTGGTTAAAGCAGCACCGGGTAACTTTTTAACCTTCATAATATATTTCCAAGTCTCTTGTGATGGTGCATCTACTTACAATAGCTTGAATGACACGTCTGCCATAGCCTGACGGGGTCTGTAGCGTTTTTAATCGTACTTTTAAACTTCGGGTTTCGGGTAGTAACCGGCGTACAAAGAGAACTACAAAATTCGACTGCTTTACTGCATATACGTCACTTCCACCACCACCCCTACTTCCTTCAAATCGGACGTGCGAGCCAAATGTTATAGTCATGGCCGAAGCAGCACAGAAAAACAAGAAAGCAAAGGTTTTATCGGAGCAAAGCAAAAAGAGAAAGTGATCGCGTTAAAGGCAGAACAAGGATCAACATTGGGCCAGCGTTTTCTAGCTGGCGTGAGCTGAAGGAGGAGGAGGGGTGCCTGACCGATGCGGGCTTGGCTGTAATGCTTTTGTACAGTACTAGTAAGTATATTGCTTGCATACTAGCTAGGGTGACCTGACCAAACGTCCCGTTTTACCCGGGACAGTCCCGTATTTCAACTCTAATTTTAGTGTCCCGACTTATTAAATTGAATACGCGCATGACAGAGAGGGAGAGAGAGCGCGAGAGACCTTGCGTGTGTGTGCTAGAGTAGCCTACGCATTATTGATATAATAATATAGCTTGATATTATAATATTGACGATATATGGTTATTATCTACCACTCAAACATTGCATTGAAGTATAGATTCAGTAAAACGGTAAACAATAGGGTAGACTAGGCTACTATAATGACGCTGGCTTGTAAACGTGAGCATCGCGATCATTTGTCGTTAGAAAAAAATAAATAAAACCCATGAAATTATATTTATATGACATGCTGAAATATATGCCACTGTACCTGGGATGAAGACATTTCACACGCGACGCAAGCTAGCAGAACAGCTGCATATGTGACCTCCTCCTACAGTGTTCACGGCTAAAATGTTTGTCAACAAATTCATGTGCTACATTCATGACGGTTTACGACAGTAAGTAGAGGACAATACTGTTTCCCAACTGTAGGGGGGGACCCTGAGAGCAAAAGTTAAATTTTACCTGTTGTTACTTTAAGTTTAGGGAAAGCATGTCAGCGAGTGTGAGAGCTCAAAGGGGAGATACGCTCATTTTTGGAGTTAATGGGGAAGGCTGAAGATTTTCCTGAGCTGAGCGACACAGACTGGCTTTGTGATTTTGCGTTCGCTGTGGACATATTGGCACACATGAACGTGCTGAATGAGAAGTTATAAGGGAAAGATCAATTTGTGCGTGACATGCATACAAATGTGAAAGCCTTCAAAACCAAATTGACAAATTTCAAACAACACATTCGCTCATTTCCCCACACTAGCGACGCTGAAAGATGTTTGTTTGAATTTTTGTTTTGTTTGATGTTTCGACTTGCGATTTTGAAATTTTGCAAGCCAGGGGACCATTAAATAATAATAATAATAACAAGGATAAACAGTATTTAAAAAGTATATAATTATCTAACATATGACTAATTAAAAATGTACCTCAAAACATAACATGCTAAATGGGGCATATCTATAGCATAAAAAATTAATTGTCAGAACGTCGTCTCTCAGTTGTTGAATGCAGATGTTGCCACAACGTAAATGTTTTTGCTGGAATAATCTGCTACTGGGCGGGCCCTCTGTCAAATTTTAAAACCCAGTGTGGCCCTTGAGCCAAAAAGTTTGCCCACCCCTGATCTAAACCATGCCAGCGCAGTACCTTAAAACCAACAGATTGTTTTAAGCGTGTGTTCAAGATCTTATGGTCTACAGTATCGAATGCAGCCGAAAGGTTAAATATTAAAATAGCACAGTTCCCTGAGTCAGTAGTAAGTAACAAGTCATTAAAAACCTTCAACAGTGCAGTTTCTGTACTATGTAGGGATTTAAAACCAGACTGAAACACTTCATGAATACCATGTAGATGTAGAAATTAATTGAATTGTCCAAATACACATACACTAGCACCATCTTACACACACGTGTGTGTGTGTGTGTGTGTGTGTGTGTGTGTGTGTGTGTGTGTTACTTGTGTGCATGCCCAGTGGTCAGCCCCTATGCTAGACTAGGTGCCTATATGTTGTGATTCCCTTCGGGTGATCCCATATGTGTATTCTTCCATAGTGCTGCTTCCCGGTTGGTGAGCTTTGTCATTCCCTTGGCAGAGCCGCTGTCTATGTAGTGAAAACAGTCTCTAAACCAGGGGTCTCAAACTCAACTTAACTGGGGGCCGCTGGAGGTAGAGTCTGGGTCAGGCTGGGCCGCATCAAGTATTCCACAAAAAATAGTATTCAAGTATTATAAAAAAGGAGCACAACTGATCCAATCTTCTCAATATTTATTATTAACGTTTCTTCTGAACTGTTCCTCTGAATTTGAACATTCCTTTCTGTACATGATTGGTTCTTCATGAGCTGTCCTTCTGACAGTTGAAGTTAATTTTTACAAACTTTCTTTGTCTTTTCACTATAACACATATTTGTGATATTTATATTTGTTTATGTCTTTTTTATTTTCTTTATACAACACATTAATGATATTGAATGTTTTTTTTTTTTTGGAAGGCACATTTCCTTTTATTATACTTAGAAAAACAATTATTGCTTTTGAAATACACATATTTGCACTCATGTCTGCCTGTCTTATTGAATTATTTCTACACATGTAGTGTCTCAAATGACTGACTTTGCACAAATCAAAGCAAACCTTATCATCAACCTGTTGGACACATATTACAAGCTTAAAATGATTATTCTCACATTGTTTTAGAGCAGGGTCTCTCTCCAACACGTCGCTCGCGAGTTACCAGTAGCTCATGGCTTGATTGGTGGTAACTCGCCAAGGGGCCTGTGCACATATCGCGCTCACATATTTTGCGCGCTGAAGTTCGTTATTTCAAATGTAGGCGCGCGGCAAGCGCGCTTATAATTGAAGCGACATGCGCAGTATGTTTGTACTTCGCGGTTGTCTATGACAACTATTGAGAACAAGCCCACCGTAAACTGTCACGAGACTATCTATGGTAGCCCATAAGGGATCATTTTTTTTTTTTTTTAACGCGGCACACGCAACGACGGGCCGCACTTACATTAAATTTTAATGTCAAGTAGGGGGCCACAAAATATCACCCCGCGGGCCGCGGGTTTGAGACCACTGCTCTAAACCTTCCACAAATGCACGCGAGAGATCTGCATGTGCGCGCACCGATCCACAAATGCACGCGAGAGATCCGCATGTGCGCGCACCGATCCACAAATGTACGCGCGAGATCCGCATGTGCGCGCACTGATCCACAAATGCATGCGAGAGATCCACACACGCATATCAATCCACAAATGCACGTGAGAGATCCACACACACAAAGCAATCCACAAATGCATGCGAGAGATCCACACACGCAAACCAATCCACAGATGCACGTGAGAGATCCACACACTGGTTTATCAGTGTGGTTTATCCTTATTAAGAATAAGTGAGATATTTGCTAAATTTAAAGTGGGTGGAAGCTGACCATTTTTCAACGAATCTGTAAACATTTCTACTATTATATGTGATCCTACTATTTCTTTTCCCATTTTTTTTATAGAATTCTGGGCAAAAGCCATCTGGCCCAGGGGCCTTCCCTCCCCTCAGAGAGTTTATAGTGTTAAGAACTTCCTCTTCTGTAATTGGCCTACATAGGTCCACTTGCTCCTCCAGTGTGAGAGAGGGGAGCTTAACCCTCTGGGGTCGGCTGGCGCGCCGGCGCGACGAGCTCGGTTTTTTTCCTTATCAGTGCAAAAGAGAATCAAATTACTCTGTTGATTTTGATATTACATATAAGTGTTGTACATCATTAGATCCTGTTAAGTGTCTATTTTTTTGTGGGTACTCACAATAAAAACAAAGTGTTGTGCTTTTCGTCAAATAAAGAAAAATAAACATGATGCGCCTTTTGCCTTCTCTCTGTCAGTGAGGTCCATTCTGAAACGCGTCCGAAAAATTAACTGTAACTCCATCAATACTTGTCACAGAGATGCGAGAGATTTCTCTTTTCTTTTAAATGAAGTAATTTATTTAAAAAATATATATTTTTTCCAGTTAATGTAATCCATTTGAAACCAAGGAGAGGTACAGTTTTTTCGTTCTCCCTTAATTATCTGTAATGAACTGAGGCCGCCACCCCCCCAGAGCTTTTCACATGGTAAATAGGCAATCTATGCATAGCACACGCGGCACGCCCCCCGATCAATGCCATAACAACACAAAGTTTCTTCATCAGAATCACTGATAGTTCTTCGCGTTTTGAGGATGGCAGCACGCCACTCCTTCAGAGGATTATGGACAGCGGGGAAGAATTCACATTTTCCTCAGAGGAATTTGAAACTCGGACGACTAATGGCTGCATTTTGAAGAACGAATTGACCCCGCCGATGATACAAGTGCAGAGTAAGTTGTTTAGTGTTATATAATTCCTTTTCTGATCATACAGCTCAAATTAATTTTCAGACTATATTTTGCCTAGTTTTGGCTAGCTTTTGACATAGGAAATATTACCTCACAATATCCCTAACATTCGTTTAGGCCTATACGCCCGTGTAAACCTTTTGAATAACTGCTTAGGTTATAATGATTTAGTGAAATATAGAGTCTAGTGGCAGATCTTTTGCCAAGCGTGTCAGAGGTTACGGGATCTAATCCGCCCTCGGTATAGTTTTTTTTCTCTTATCAAAACCAAATATGTTCATCAGTGGTTACAGTCTCAAGCAGGGACACACGTTTGTGTGCATTTTATTTTGTGATTTCACCGGAATGAATAGTGTCCGCAACGGTGATAGATTGAAGAGCACGTCCTAGTGAAGACTGCGCACGCGCCGCCACAAGAGACTGTATCCATAACACTGATAGCAGCGGACATGAGCGCTCAGCTTGAGTTCAAAAACAAAACATTTTAGCGCTAGATCTCTTATTTAAGACCGTACTAAATGAATGCTCTGCTAGTTAACTGGAGATGTTTTATTTGTATTAGGTACATCCGTGCCTCAAAGTTTCCAAAAGTGGTGGATACAAAATGATTCATGACAAAATCTGGTGGGGACGCGTACCCACCGTCCCCACCGAAATCGACACCTATGCAAATATGTGATACTGTCTAAATACAATATATTTTTTTATATATAAATGTTCCGTTTTGGTTAGTCTATTACCCAGGCTGCCAAGGCAACTGCAAAAGGCTGCAAATATAAATGGACAGATGTCAGCATCAGTGAGATGTACCGCTACCTAACAAACCATCAGCCTTCAGAAATCATTCTGATATGATTTTTTTAAAATCAATGTTGGAAACAGTTGTGCTGCTTAATTTTTTTTAACCTGTGATAGTTTTTTTAGGATTCTTTGAATACATTTTTTTTTTATATAAAAAAAAAAGTTTGGTCTTTTTATGTTTGTTTTTTTGAAAGGATGTGTTAAGTGATAGGAATGACTTTAAGTCTTTACGTTCTTAGGAAAGATTTCTATTTTGAATAAATGCTGTTCTTTTTAACTTTTTATTCATCAGTGAATCATTCTTAGTTCAGGCTGCCTCACAGCACCTTGATGGGGCATTAGCACATTGGGGGAGTGTCTTTGGTCTTCCCAGGTGTAAATCACATTAATATTCATGACCATTCACACTACAGCACTGCTGACCAAAAACTGATGTAAGAAATTTAAATCGTTATATTGATCTTTCTGAAAGAGTGGTCAGAATGATTTTCACTTCATTTTGAAGTAAAAATTCTAGCCTACAAGAATAGTAACTCAAAAGTCTTGTGGACAACTATTCAGTATGTGTTAAATGGCCTTATTGCGGTGAATTTTTCCCCCCCAAAACGTACTAACCACGCATAATATTTTTTTTCTATAAAATGCAAACATGTACATCCATTTTGCTCACATATTATTGTAGCAAACATCTCAAGGGCCCCAAAAACACCTCAGACCCCAGAGGGTTAATGTTATTAAGAAAATGGCTCATCCTTTGCTCTGCGGAATGGCATTCTGATGAATAAAGATTTTGATAAAATTCTTTCATAATTTTATTAATGTATCTGTTTTCAAATCTATTAGCCCCAGAATTATCCTTTAAAGATGAAATTAGATTGGTCTCTGCCCTCCCCCTTGCCAACCGTGCAAGGAGACGGCCTGGTTTATTGCCTGATTCATAAAGTCTTTGTTTGGCAAAAAAAAATAGATGATTCTGCCTTCTTAGTTAATAACAAATCTAAAGCAGAACGGGCTGCATTAAGCTGCTGGGATATGCCTCTGGAGGATGACCCTTTAAAATCTATCTCCAAAGTCTAAATTTTCTTCTCAAGTTCTATTATATTTTTCATAGCGTCTTTCTTTTTAGCTGAGGTATAAGATATAATTGCACCTCTCATGTAGGCTTTTGCTGACTCCCATAAGATGGTTGGACTAATTTCAGGAGATTTATTGATGTCAATAAAGTATTCCCACTGCTGTTTAAGATATTGCATAAATTTAGAACAGCTCAGCAATGAAGGATTCAGTCGCCACTGTCTACTGTACGGATCTCTATATGGGGGATGAACTATTATTGTAACGGGAGAGTGGTCAGATAAAGTCCTAATTCCAATGGTGCAATCCATCGTTCTGCCTAATATCCCTTGTGATGACAAGAATAGATCTATACGTGCAAACGTTTGGTGAGGTTGGGAGAAAAAAGTATAATCTTTCCCCCATATATGAACAGAACTTCAAACATCAAACAATTCCAGATCCTTGCAAAATTCCAAAAGTCTAAGACTTTTCCTTGGTTTGGTACCTTTTGGAGGAGACTGGTCTAAGGATAGGTCTAGTATGCAGTTAAAATCCCCTCCCAAGAGTATGAAAGAGCATGAGAATGAAGATATGTCAGCAAGTAATTTTGGAAAAAACGTAGGCTCATATGCCGTGGGGGCGTAAATGCAGCCAATCAGCACATGTTCACATGTTTTTCTATGACCCTCCAAAATGATTGTGAAAAAAGGCATGACCCTCCCCGATAATTTATTGATTACTTCTGTACTGGGCCGGGTTTCCCGATAACGATGTATCTCAGCTCTTAAGAGCGCTCTCTACATGCAAGGTTATGAAAGCTTGCGGCAATTCCACGCGCGTTTCCCAAAAATGCACTTAACATGAACACGCGAGAACGCGCTCTAGGTGCTACTTAAGCATCGCTGTCCATTCGCGAAGTGCTGAAATATAACCTTATATGGACTCATATTCTGAACGTTTAACCTAAAAATCGTCATTTGTTGTGGATTAGAAATCAAGACATGTCTAAAGCATCTATACAGGCGGAGGCACTGACAAAATGGCTGAAAAAAGGTAAAAATGAATGTCCTTTTAGAGGAGATAGAGCGAAACAAATATTTTATTTTTAACAGATTTAAAGGACACCATACAAATAAGGAAAAACAAAACATCAGGGAGGACATTGCAAACTAACTGCAACCAGCGGTGTTCAAAGATCAGGGAAGGAGGTCCGCAAGAAATGCCCAATAGGCTATGGCTGGTTTTCGTGCACGTCAGCAAGTCATTGACAATTTTTTTTAATTCATCCCTATTTTGCACAGTTTTTAAAACATAATTCCCACATTAGGCCCTACTTCTTTTATGATTTTTTTTTTGATTCATTTAATTTAGATGTGTATTTCTATTTTTTTTTTCATTTATAAATTCTTTTCAAAACACGAGTAGGCCTACAATATTAAAGTGTAGCCTACAATAAAGTACAATCAAAACCTTATATTATACTCACGTTGCACTGTAATCTGTTAAATCTGGTTTGCGCTTGGCAAAGATGAGCACTTAACTCAGGGAGCACTTAACATAAAAAAAAAAAAAAACCTTTCCCTTTCCTTTAAATCCTCCCTTGCTTGGCTTATACTACTCCGAGCTATGTGTGAACTTTGTACTTTGAGCACTTCTTGCGTTGTTTTTGCCTTTTCACAATGACTCGCTTGGTTTTGTCCTCAGTTGTAAGTCGCTTTGGATAAAAGTGTCTGCTAAATGACTAAATGTAAATGTAAGATGTTCAGATAGCCATTGTTTTTTTACAACCATGACAAACGACTAAACTCCTGCTTTCTCATCTTACTAGGGCTGTAACGATAGACCAAATTTCGGTTCATATCACGATTTTTGATTAAAAAAAAATCATGTTTTCGGTGCCGATGCAGTGGTGACGCGTTCATGTAACATGTAAGGGTAGCGATGCCAATAAAGCTGCCACAAAGAACCGGCAAAAGTAATGATTATGAATTTGTCAAATATAGCAAGGAGACATTTTAATTGTTTATTAATAAACAAGTCTTTGTCAGTGTCGGCTGCAAATATAAAGGTGATGCTGACTCGCCATCTTCGCAGTAGGCTAGTGAACGCGCCAGAGAGAAATGCACATTTTATACGGATTACATAAGCAGAGAGCAGTCTGTCTGTTTTCTTTCATTTTGAATTGTTCTGTTAAAAAGTAGACATTTCAAGCTTTCTCACCTTAGGCTATAGGCCTACGCTGAGTTTCGGTTCATTTATTATTAGACGAGAGTCCAGTTCACACGCAGGCGCCTCCGTGTCATGATGATCTATTTTCTACTATATTTACTTCTTTATTAAATCCAGGCAATTGTTTGATTAAACATTGATTAAAATTAAGATACAATTAATAAAAAACGAAATTCACTTTAAAGAAAGGCTTAGTGCATTCTGTTTGAGATCTCTGAAAGTTTTAAAGTCACTTTCAGAGCGGTCATATCCGGACCGTAACAGAGAACTATAACATCCGTAACATTTTTATTCCCCTCTAAATGCGAACACGAAAAATAAAATAAAAAGAATATTTTATGTTATGTGGAGGCCGACCCTTCTTCATCCGTTGTGTAGTAGCCTATTACTTATGTTTTGCACAGCGTAGTTCATAGAATTACTAAAAAATATTTTGCCACCTATAAAGTTAAATATTTTTTGTGTCAAATGCATCACATGTGTATTTCCCTCATATTAAATATAAAACGTGTATAAATGTGTAGACTGATATTTTGACTGATATTTTTCTAATGTCTGGACTCCTTTATTAAAGTGTAAATTGCAGGTAAAAATTTTCACGAAGATAATGCAATGTGCTTACTAAATATAAAGATAAGAACCGCCCACCATTGTTTTTTTTTTATATTTTTTATACCAAATGCTGAATAAATGAAAAGTTGGTTCGTTTTACAGTGCTTTTAACCACGCCCCCTCCTTCCACTAGGCTGGGCGTGATGTCATAACAGGGACTCCAAGCTTTTACGGTCTATGCAACAAGCCTAGAGTTACGTTATATTGGAGTCCTAGCTAGCGAAAATGGTTAACTATTGTGCTTGTGCGGGATGTACGAATACATCAAAAACGGGGAGAGGCTCCACAAGTTCCCCAAGGACAAACGGCTGATTCGTGCCTGTAAGTGTTCGCATAACTTACCCGAGGTAGAGCTTAGATCGGCCCAAAACATCAAGCAAGACCCTAACGTTACCCGAGCCCGCTGTGTCCGAGTCCGGCCCGACACAAACTGTAATTATGATTTAAACCCGGTTTAAACCCGGCTATTTTTGAATACGTGGGTCGTTATAGCTGACAAGCTCAACTACTTTCTTATATTACTTTCTCCCGACCGCAACATTCATGTTTTGTCCGCTCCCGCCCGCAAAAATACTTTTTTTCTGTACCTCCAAATACTTTCAAGTTAGCCTACGTGTTAGCCCACCATACACATCAGCATACATGCTCCTGATCAATTGTTTGTTGCATTAACACACAAACCACTGTTATAACATAAAAGCAAGCGGGCTACTGCGTGCATGGTTTGGCATGACTGCGCGCAAAGTGCGATCCCATAATAATTCCTAAAGCTGACATCAGTTCACAGAGATCTCGAACATCTCTGTTATTATCAATGAAGCTTCCATAATATATAACGTTACACTATGTTTGTTATAATTAGAGGATTTGCCAGCATACAGAATTCAGCACTGAACAAAAAGTCTGTTTTGAGCGGTGAGGGGAATCTATCGTAAATGCTTCTGATTGGCCATTATTGCGTTCAAGAAATCAACACATATGTTTGTGATTGGCTACATCGCTCCTCGCTGCTGACATGTTAGAAATAGAAACTCTGCCTGTAAACCGTTTCTATTTTGTTTTAGATGTTCTTATTGATTTTCTGCAACAGATGAATAAAAATGTATTAGTTTTTACGTTTTATTCAGATATTTCTAGTTTGCGGGAGTCCCGCAAATCGTTTTATTCTCCCTCAAACAGCACACAGAGTTAGTGCATTACTGCCCGCAGCTCCCTGTTATGACATCATCACCCAGTTACGGTAAAAAACACGCTACCTTTGAAGAAACCCCAATAAATGCTATTTTAACGCATTTTAAGACAGAAATTTTTAAATATATCCATATTGTGCACTTTAATGTACACATTAATCGGTTGTGGTGGTTAACCTGCAATTTACACTTTAAGGGAGTATGAATATTTAAACAGACGTTTCAGTATTAAATGCATTTTCTGAGAATTTATATTTCAAGTTTTGACTGCAAATGTCACGTCCATAATGCTGGAATTGCCCAATTTTAAAGAATTTATCCTCAACTAGTTTTTTTGGTGTAGGCCTACGTATTTTTTTACGTAACTTATGTTAAGTTTCAAATAATACTAATAGTAATTTAAAAATGTGGTAGCCCTACGTCACATCACATGCACTGTTATGGTGGCAATTTCAGTAGATTTACTCACTAACATTGTTGTGGAAACACAATAAGAATGTAAACTAAAATATGTTAGTATCGTGCTACAGCACACATTATATCAGCTGCAGTTCTGGCGCCTCAGTCCCAATACTGTGAAACTCGACGTACATTCACATCACATGTTAATGCAGCGGTAGAGTTACACTCACAGGACACTGCACTTATTCGCAATCACAAAAGTTTATTATTTGCTCGTGCTTTAAAGCTTTGCCGGGTAAACATTTCATTGGCCTTCTGTAATGC
This sequence comes from Chrosomus eos, assembly GCA_036326025.1. Lineage (NCBI taxonomy): Eukaryota > Metazoa > Chordata > Actinopteri > Cypriniformes > Leuciscidae > Chrosomus > Chrosomus eos. The sequence goes on along the minus strand of CM070825.1, from coordinate 4,690,531 downwards.
ACTTTTTCTGAGCGCGTACTGAAGTGCGCGCGCTGTCAAACAGCACCAAACTGGATTTTTGTTGGGTCAGACCCATCTGATAGCGATGGGGGATCGAGAGCGAGAGAGCTACATGGAAAAAATATGCACCAAACAAGCCACTTTGAAATTTTGCTGTTTTCATGAATACAAAAGTTGGGTGACCCTCCCCCTAGACTAAAAAAAGTTGGATGACCCTCCCCTCAACAAAGAAAAAAAAGACATGACCCTCCCCTATTTTCCTCCGGTGGCCCTTTCCATAAATACCGAATGGTCCCTAATCGATTTTTCTAATTTAAAGGAAAGATTTTTATGAAGAAGAATTGCAACTCCCCTGCAATTGGACTTATAAGAGGAGAAAAAAACCTGGCCAGCCTGGCCAACCTACGCAGCTTCATGTGCTCTATGTCAGAGAGATGGGTTTCTTGAAGCAACGCAATCTGACATTTCTCCTTCTGAAAAAAAAAAGAGAGAATTTTTTGCCTTTTGACAACATGGTTAAGGCCTTTCACATTGAGGCTAATTAATTTAAGATCACTCATAGACTAATTTTACCATAAGATATAAATAGTCTTAAAACCAAAAAACGGGTATAAAAGAGCTCTGAGGTGTTAAAACAGCACAAAGAATGGTCATAATAATGAACAAAACAACCCACCAAACTAAACCAGAACATCCCTGCCCCGTTATCAGAAACGATTACAAAACTTGGATAATAAGACCACCCCTCCCCCAACCAAGCTTGAAAACAAAAGTGTGGAGGACGTGAAAAAAGCAGCCACATTACACCGAAAGACGGAGTTTAACTCTATCTAGCCCCTTCACTCCCATCACACGTAATATTACGTAACAGCAACCTAGTGGCTATAATTACTGTATGTGCCCTAAACAGAACACCTTTAAAAAAAAAATATATATATATATATATAACAAAAGAAAAGGATGATAAAATTTAATGATAAAAACAATATATATTTTTAGATAAATAAACAATTTACTGGAATAGGAATAAACAGCTGGGTAACAACATCACTCAACACCACACTACTGCTGCTGAGCAGTAAATGAAAAAGAAGTATTTAAATGCACCGTGAACCTAAACTGGTGCTGAACAGTAGAGAAAAAAAAGAAAAGAAAAAAAAATGTACCGTGAAAACTGTCTGTCCAAGCATTTACCGACTGTGGTAATGTGACGCAGCGCTAATCCCAGCCAAACATGCCAACATAATATTTTAGTCCAATCCGTTCAGGTAGGGCTGTGCGTCTTGTGCAGAATGGAAGGAGTGGTCAGACCGACACCTTTTTGAATAAGCTGAAGGCAGACGTCATTGTATGCCCGTCTAGCCTCTCTGAATCTAACTGACAGTTCCTGCATGATAAGAATGTCACTTCTCTCATATGCGAGACGCTCCGTCTTCCTTGCAGCAGCCAGGATTTTACTCTTGTCCAAGAAGTTGTGTAGCTTAATCAGCACAGGGCGTGCGCGTTTGGGTTTGAGCGGGCCCAGTGTTCTATGCGCCTGGTCGATTTTAATAGCGCCATGTTTTGTTTCAATCTCCAGCAGCTTGGGCAGCCAGGTTTGAAAGAACTTAACAGGTTGGCGACCCTCTGTGCCCTCTTTCAGACCAATGATACGAATATTGTCCCGCCGGCTGCGATTTTCGGCGTCTTCTGCTCTCTCCGAAAGGGACTGTACAGTTTTTTCCAACGCCGATATCTTGTTATGAAGTTCCGCCACTTCATCCTCGGTCTGGGAAACACGGCTCTCCGCTTCTGTGATATGCTTCGTGTTATCCTCTAATCGGGTTGTAATTGTGTCCAACGTCGACTCAAAAGGAGCGAATTTCTCGTCCAGGAAAGCGCTTAAATGATCAGTTACAGCCTGTATCAAACTGGACTGTTCAGCTGAAGAACCACCATCTTTGTTACTTTGATTAGTAGTAGGCGGTTGGCCTTTTGCTGTCGTGCGGCCCCTTCTAGTTTCTTGTTGAGAAGCCGCGGGACCTGATCCTGACATGTTTACGAGTTGGATGATGAAAATTAAATTAATAAACAGCCACACAGTTTAGTATAGAAATGATAAAATAACGCGATGGTCACGGGAGCTCGGCGAAAACGTGCCACTTAGAAAAAGAGTTCAAGTTCAAGTTCAATACCTTTATTTGTCCCCCCAGTGGGGCAATTAATTTCACAGCATAGGAGCAACACAAACTTACGAACACAGATACACATATTATGATAAAATACACATTCAATTAATTTCAGTAATGTGTAATGTTAAACTACCTTTCCCTCCTTGCATTCAGAAGAGAAACGGCAGATGGAACAAAGGAGTATTTAAATCTATTCGTTTTAGCAAATGATAGTCTGAGCAATGAACCTGATGGTAAAAACTGAAACTGTTGAAATAGAGGATGAGAACAGTCAGTCAAGATGGAGTTTGCTTTCTTAAACAGTTGTTTTTTATAAAGATCCTCTAAAGTTTCTTGTGGACACCCAATAATTTTACTACTGCAACTAACAACCCTGTTCAGTAAGTTCCTCTCCTTTACCCTCAAGGATTGGAACCAACAAACAGAGGAAAAAGTAATAATAGACTCAATAAAAGAACGATAAAACAAAGTCATCAAAGTAGATTCCACCTGAAATTTAGGTAGTTTCCTAAGACAAAAAAGACGCTGCTGGTTTTTCTTATAAATTGAGTCAGTATTTTTCTTAAATGTCAACTTGTTATCAAGAAAAGTACCTAAGTATTTATAAGACTCTACCGATTCGACTGTCTGACCATCAATCACTGTGATGTCAGGGGAAGGCTGAACACGTCTAAAATCAATGCACATGTCCTTTGTCTTTAAAACATTTAACGATAAAAAAGATTCCTGACACCATTTTAAGAAGTAATCAATAACGGGACCATGTGAAGTTTCAGTACTATTCAACAGGCTCACTATAACCGTATCATCCGCAAACTTCAATATATGACGGTTCTCTTACGAGAGTATCTCTCGTACTGCGTAATATCTTACGCTATGGGGAAAACTCTTTTCCTCGAGATATTGAAGCCAAAAATTATCCTTAATTTTTAATCAATGTAAAACGCTTTGCAGCAGCAAGCAGACAAGGGCGAGGCAGCTCGCGCGCCCATTGGCTGCCTTGCTGGAAAAGCTGCAGCCTATCGAGTGAGGCACTGCGTGACGCAATGACGAATGGGGGCGCTTCGCGCCCATTTCGTCATGTCCCGCTAGTAAAGGCGTGGTCTCGCCCTATAAATACCCTCGATAGCTGAATTTCCTCTGATTTGTCTACTCTTCAGCGAAGCTCACGCATCGCTGGATCCGGAGTGAGAAGCCGCGCCGTTGACTCGTAGCCTTCTCAGCGGGACGTGCCATCATCTGGAGTCGCTGGCCCAGCCGCCTTCAGCCGCCGTACCTGCTGCGCTTTCCGGCGTACTATATCCTTTACTCTGCTCAAGTGTGTGTTTGCTTACGTGACGCAACACTCATTTCTCTGTTCTAAAAGAGCTGCGTCTTTTTAAAGATGCCTTCTTGTGGCTCGTGCCGCGCCCAGCTAAGTGAAGAGGACCGTCACGTCATCTGTGTGTCCTGCCTGGGTCATGATCACGCGGCTATCGCGCTCACGGATGGTGGATGCCCTCACTGTGAACTTCTGCCTATGGTGACTCTGAGGACTCGCCTGGCGTCGTTCTCTGAGCCCGCGTCCCAGTCTTCTGTGCCGCGCTGTAAGAAGCGTGGCGCCCAGCGCGCTCCCGAGCCTTCTCCAGCCCGCCAAAGCTCGCCGGTTCGCCCGCCTGCTTCGCCGGCTTCACTTCAGTCGCTCCCGGACGGACAGCGCCCGCCGTCAGCCGCCGCATCCGCTCCCGAGTTCGACGAACCTGCTGAGGTATGCTCTCTCGTGGCTTCTGACAGCGAGGATTGGGCGAGCTCCGTGGACCTCCCCCCCGCTGACGTGTCTAGCCAACCCTCGGGGAAGAGACCCGGCATTGAGGCTGAGCTGATGCGTCTGCTCACCCAGGCCGTGGAATGCATCGGCCTCGAGTGGGAGGCGCCTGCGTTGCCGCCGCGCAACAGACTTGACGGACGTTTTCTCAAAAAGGACGTTTTCTAGGGCCGCCCCCTTCCTCCCAGAGCTTCACGATGAAGTCGCCAAGTCATGGACCGCCCCATTCTCCGCCAGGTTGCGCACTTCCACCTCTGCGGCTTTTTCCTCCGTTGTCGGCGCAGGAGACGTAGGATATCTCTCCATCCCTCCTGTGGAAGCGGCGGTTGCGTCTCATCTCTGCCCGCCCTCTGCGGGACGGCGGGTGCAGACGACGCTTCCTTCTAAAGCCTGCCGGGGGACGTCATCGCTGCACGGGCGCGCTTACACAGCCGCTGGACAGGCGGTCTCAGCGCTGCATACTATGGCGGTCTTGCAGATTTACCAGGCTGACCTTCTCCTTAAACTGGACGAGGAAGGGCCCGGGGCTATCAGTGTGGCGGATTTACGAGGCGCTACGGACCTCGCTCTACGCGCCGCTAAAGCCGCTGCTCAGGCCATGGGGCGGAATATGGCCTCTCTTGCCGTTGCTGAGAGACATCTGTGGTTGACGCTGTCTGAGATGACGGAAGCTGAGCGCTCTGTATTCCTCGACGCGCCCATCTCCCCTGCGGGCCTCTTCGGATCTGCCGTCAAGGATTTCGCGGACAGATATTCTGAGGTGCAGAAGACTTCGCAGGCCATGAAGCACTTCCTCCCGAAGCGCTCGAGCTCCGCTGCAGGTCGCTCTAAACAGCCGTCTGCTCGCAGCTCTCAGCCTCAGCCTGCACCGCCCGCAGCCGCCGCTACACAGCGCCGCCAGGCCCGGGACCAGAGACCGCGCTCTCGCTCTGCTGGACGCCGCCCCGCTCAGCGCGGGCCCCGGCCGAAGATTGAGCTCAAGCCCGAGGCCTCGAAGCTTTCCTAGCCACTCTAGGAAAGCGACGGTGTTCGGATCCCGCTGCGGCCGGTTCCCCACCGAAAAGATTCGCTCGTTCAGTTCCTTGCGATGTGACTGTACCAGTGTATTTAGCAGCGAAGCAGCCGGTGTCTCAGCCCGCTTGCCTGCACACAAAAGCCGTTTTTATGGCTACCCAGATAAATCCAATAAAGAGTGTATTTTCTGGTGTCCCGGCCACGGCCGATGGTGTTATGAGTGTTGTAAGAATGCCCACGCCCCAGTGCCCATTCCCACACACAGACACAGCCCGCCACGGTGCGAGGCTAGCACACATAAATCTGACTCAGGTCGATTGTGCAGACAGTGTAGTGAACGCGCCCATACAATGCCCGCTCACACTACACGCCGCGTGTCCCTTGGTTTCTGTAAAAACGAAACCAATACACAGTCTATCGGTTCCGACCGAGAGCGTGTGCAGTGCAGTAGATGTGCCCGTAGTTTCGCGCCCACATCCCCCCGCAAACACGCCGAATCCTACGGGATTCGCCCCGCTCACTCTCGCTGTGCGTCCCGCCATAGAGAATTTGAGTGCGGCCAGGCTGCCCGCGCCCCCCGCCTCGAACGCTGTAAACACGGCGATGTGTTCCCAGGGTACCGGGGCTCTCGAGCCGCCACTTTGTCACGGCCAGAGCCCGGTCTGCATTCTACCTCTAGCTACTCACGCAGACGCGTGGTCAATGCTACCCGGGTATCAGACTGGGTGCTGAACACTATAAAGAGAGGCTATTCGCTACAATTCGAACGACGTCCCCGCCGTTATACGGCGCGCGTCGAGACTACGGTGAGAAACGAAGAATCTCATCTACTTCGAGCCGAGATAGCGAAACTGCTGAGCAAAGGGGCCATAGAGCCCCTATCTCAGGCTCAAAGCGAAGGGGGCTTATACAGCAGATATTTTCTGGTACCGAAAAAAGATGGGGGTTTCAGACCCATTCTAGATCTGAGACAGCTGAACAAAGCGCTTGTGAGGCGCCAGTTCAGGATGCTTACGACCAGGAAAATCCTCGCGCAAGTGCACCACGGGGACTGGTTTATGTCAATAGATCTGAAAGACGCCTATTTCCAAATACAAATAGCGTCCCATCACAGGCGATTCTTGAGATTCGCGTTCGAGGGCCAAGCATATCAATACACAGTCCTGCCGTTCGGCCTGTCCTTGGCACCCCGTACATTTACGAAGTGCATGGACGCGGCTCTCGCACCCCTGAGACTTCGGGGCATGCGAGTTATGAACTACTTGGACGATTGGCTGATTCTAGCTCGATCACGGTCAGAGCTCATAGAACACAGGGCCACACTGCTCGAGCACCTCGAGAAACTGGGCCTGACAGTCAACTGGGAAAAGAGCTCGCTGTGTCCCAGCCAGACAATTTCTTTCCTGGGAACAGTGTTAGACTCGCTATCCATGACGGCATGCCTGTCACCGGAGCGCGTACTAAGTATTCAGCTCGTCGCGAAATCCTTCCGCCACGGCTCTATAGTTCCGCTCAGAGGGTTTCAGAAAATGCTCGGCCTGATGGCCTCGGCAGCCTCTGTACTCCAGTTGGGCCTGCTTCGCATGCGCCCACTGCAGATGTGGCTGAGAGCACGGGTCCCGCCCCGGGCATGGGCCAAGGGTTGGTGCCGCCTCAGGGTCGACCAACTGTGCGTTTCGGCTCTGGAACCCTGGAAAGTAACCAGCTGGTATCAGTCTGGTGTGAGTCTGGGGACCGCCTCAAGGGTGAAAGTGGTGTCTACGGACGCCTCCACCACGGGGTGGGGAGCGCTGCTCGAGGGCAGACCGCTGGCTGGCCTGTGGTCAGAGCGGGAGAGAAGCTCCTTCACATAAACTGCCTGGAAATGATAGCGGTCGACAATGCGCTACGGCGTTTCTGTCCCCAGATAAAAGGCCACCACGTCTTGGTCCGGTCGGACAACATGTCAGTGGTGGCGTACATAAATCGCCAGGGCGGCGTCAGGTCCAGGAGCCTTTACAGGCTGACGGAACGCCTCTTGGTCTGGGCTCAGTGCAACCTCCTTTCACTGAAAGCGGCGCACGTGCCTGGTCACCTGAATGTGGGTCCAGACAGGCTGTCCAGAGGCAACGTCCCGGCAGGGGAATGGTCGCTGCATCCGCAGACGGTCCAGCTGCTGTGGGAAACGTTTGGCAGAGCGCAGGTGGACCTATTCGCGTCCCGCGAAAACGCTCACTGCCCAGAATTCTTCTCGAAACGCAGGGACGCACTGGCCCATGCCTGGCCCAGCGGTCCCCTGTATGCTTTTCCCCCCGTCTCGCTCCTGCCTCAGGTGCTGGAGCGGATCAGGGAAAAGGGATGCCCAGTGCTGCTTATAGCTCCGCTCTGGACGAACCAGGCTTGGTTCCCGGTCCTGATGCAGCTGACCAGCGCTGCCCCGTGGCCTGTACCATTGAGGAGAGATCTCCTCTCTCAGGCGGGGGGCTCGATTTGGCATCCTCGCCCGGATCTGTGGTCCCTGCACGCATGGGCCATCAACGGGTACCCGCTAGCCTCCCAGAAGGAGTGCTAAACATGATCGTGCAGGCTAGAGCTCCGTCTACCAGACGGCTCTACTCCTCGAAATGGTCGGTGTTCTCTACTTGGTGTCGAGCCCGGGGCTTTTCACCTGTGGACTGCGGGGTTACGGAAGTGCTTTCCTTCCTTCAGGAGCTGATGGATAAGGGCAGGACCCCATCCACGCTCAAAGTTTATGTGGCGGCCATAGCATCGTTTGCTAAACCGGTGTCTGGCCAGTCGCTGGGAAAAAACGACTTAGTCGTGCGTTTCCTACGGGGAGCTCGGAGGTTGAACCCTCCCAGGCCCCCCTCAGTCCCGACTTGGGACCTTTCCACGGTCTTGGAGCCCATGAAAGGCGCCCCGTTCGAGCCGATCCAGCTGTCGGACATGAAGCACCTGTCCCTTAAGACGGTGTTTCTCTTGGCTCTCGTTTCAGTGAAGCGTGTAGGGGACTTACAGGCGCTTTCTGTAAGCGCGTCATGTATGGAGTTTGGGCCTAACGACTCAAAGGTCGTACTCAAACCGAAGCACGGCTACGTGCCAAAATCCCTCAATACACCGTTTAGGGCCCAGGTAATTTCCCTGTCTGCCCTTCCGGTTCTCGATGGGGAGAAGGACGCGAGTCTCCTTTGCCCTGTCAGGGCGTTAAGAGCTTATGTGTCCCACTCGGCTGGGTTCAGACAGACCGAGCAGCTTTTTGTTTTGTTTGGCGGGCGTTCTAAGGGGCTTGCCGCGTCAAAACAGAGCCTATCCAGATGGATAGTGGATGCCATAGCGCTGGCTTACACTTCCAAGGGCCTGCAGTGCCCATTGGGTGTCAGAGCGCACTCCACGAGAGGCGTGGCCTCGTCGTGGGCATGGTATAGAGGGGTCTCCCTTCAAGATATCTGTACGGCTGCGGGCTGGGCCTCGCCGTCTACATTTATCAAGTACTATAACCTGGAGGTGCCCGCCTTACAAGCTAAGCTTTTGGCGATCTGAACTTCGGGTTTATCGGCCGCCATGTGGCTTGTGTGTGGAGTGTTGACCTGTGCATCGCTCAGTCCGATGCGGCAGCTCCATAAGTGTGGTACCCTTACGGGTCTGATACCCCTACGGGTCTATTTATAAAGGAGTGATGCTTCTAGCCTCTCCTCCTCTACTCTGTGAGAGTTGTGGTGATTGTGCACTAGATGCGCCCCGGGCTTCGGCCCTGGGACTCTGGTGTTGGATACCTGTCCGCACGGCGTGTTACACTGTGTTCCCCATAGCGTAAGATATTACGCAGTACGAGAGATACTCTCGTAAGAGAACGTACTCGGTTACTAGCGTAACCTCGGTTCTCTCTAGAGAGGGAACGAGTACTGCGTATCTTGCCGTGCTTGGAATACGCTCTGGTTCGCTTCGGCGTTGAAAAATCAGAGGAAATTCAGCTATCGAGGGTATTTATAGGGCGAGACCACGCCTTTACTGGCGGGACATGACGAAATGGGCGCGAAGCGCCCCCATTCGTCATTGCGTCACGCAGTGCCTCACTCGATAGGCTGCAGCTTTTCCAGCAAGGCAGCCAATGGGCGCGCGAGCTGCCTCGCCCTTGTCTGCTTGCTGCTGCAAAGCGTTTTACATTGATTAAAAATTAAGGATAATTTTTGGCTTCAATATCTCGAGGAAAAGAGTTTTCCCCATAGCGTAAGATATTACGCAGTACTCGTTCCCTCTCTAGAGAGAACCGAGGTTACGCTAGTAACCGAGTACGTTTTCAAAAATGCTACGACAGTCATTTGTGTACAATATGTACAACAAAGGAGAGAGAACGCACCCTTGTGGTGAGCCAGTAGATGTTACCGATAGATCAGAATATTGGCCATTTACTCTGACTCTTTGTGTTCTACCTGTAAGAAAGTCCAAAATCCAACCAGCAATACTACCCTCCAGACCAAAGTTATCCCTTAGTCTCTGGATTAGTAGATGAGGCTGAATAGTGTTGAAGGCAGATGAAAAATCAACAAACATCAATCTGACATGATTGTTTGGACTGTCAAGGTGCTTGCAGATATAGTTCAACAAAGTTATAGTGGCATCCTGAACCCCTCTCTTAGTTCTGTACGCGAACTGCAAGGGGTCCATCAGGTGTTCAGTAATTTTCAACAGTTCAGCTTTAATCAGTTTTTCTAGTGACTTCATAACTAGTGAGGTCAAGGCTATCGGCCTAAAATCATTTAATGATTTGAGATATTTTGATTTACCAACCGGGACTATAATAGACTGTTTCCACAGATTAGGCACTTTTTGATGAGACAAAGATAAATTAAAAATATAATAAAAAATCGGGCCTAATTGTTCAGCACAGTTGGAGAGTAATCGACTACTAATATTATCTGGACCAGCACTTGTTCTTATTTTACATTGTTTAAAAATTTTAACAACCGAATATTCATCAAAAAGTAAAGAATCTTGTTTTAATTCCAGTGCTGTATTTCTCAGCGTCATTATTTCATTATTGAAACATTGCACATCAAATCTGGAATAAAATTTGTTTAGTTCTTGTGCAAGGACCAGATCAGAGGTGAACCCATCTAATGAGACCCTTTTCTTTACATTATCAGTCAAACCGACCATGGACCTAATACTGTCCCATGCTGAACCCATATTATTGTTGCTAAGCATGTCTTCTAGTTTTCTTTTATAAGATAATTTAGCTCTCCTAATTTCCTGTTTAATTTCCTTATGTACCGACATTAGCTCAGTGAAATTTCCCTTTTTAAAAGCCTGTTTCTTTTTCTTTAATAGCACTTTAAGGTGTCTGCTTACCGAAGGTTTACTATTTGGGAAGGTTCTAACGATCTTTACAGGAACAACAATGTCCTCACAGTCAGTTATCCATGAACTGACCACATCAGTGAGCTCTTGAATGTCTCTAGAGGAGTCAATGCTAAAGAGCATCACGTGACTCCCGATCTCGCTATTGTAAGTTAAATTGATCAGAGCACTGAGACTATCACCTTTTGTTGTTGAATGGTCTGACTGATTAGATTCGACTGATTAGATTCGTAGGAATTATCTGTTGTCACACAGAATTTGGTTTAGCCCTAGCTACAAAACAATCTAAATGCAACTCAGAGCTAGAGAAACAGATCAATGAGCTCCATACTAAAGTTTCCCCTTTAACCCTCTGAGGTCTAAGGGCATTTTTTCCATCTTATGGAGCCTCTTTCTGATTTTTTTGTGAGGGCGTTATTTGTTGTCCGAGGGCAGTCCTTGCGGTTCTCCCTGTAGGTCCCACAGGCAGCAAATTTTTGCACATGGAGAGCACTGAAGAGCTTGGGGCTAGAATAAAAATTATCCATGTAAATGTGGTTAGCCCGTGCCAAGGTAACCTGGTTGTACCAGGGACATCACAACATCATAGGAAAGGCCATGTCTAGAGGGGATGTCACTTTTGCCGGTGTAAACGGATAAGTCCACTGTATAGCCATTCCGTGAGTCTGCCAAGACAAACAACTTGAATCCCCACTTTATCGGTTTTGCCTTCATCTACTGCGTCATCCCAGTTTTGGCCTTTGATGCAACCATTCTTTCATCCACAGCCACATCTCTGTGAGGATGATAAAATGACTTGCAGGCATTTTTGATGGTGTTCATCAGGGGTTTCAGCCTGAAAAGTTTGTCATGGTCGGCTGTGCCCTTTTTTTTGTCGTTCTGGACATCCTCTTCAGGGTCTCTAAGGTGAAGATTCCAAGAAAGTGCTCTGTATCTGTCCCGTGGCATGATCTGTACTGGAAGTGGCAAAGAAAAGAAGTGATTCTGTCTCCAGTAATCTGCAATGCTGTCGAGTTTCACCAGGGCCATGTACAGAAGCAGTCCAATGTACTTGTAAAACTCCCCTATGTTCACATCTAACCATTTATATTTCTTTCCCTGTGCTATTTGTTTAGCAGCCTGCTTGATTGTGTTTTGGCACAGTGTTTGTATGGTTTGTACAGGGAAGAAAAGTTTGAAGAGGTCGAGTGGTGTATATGTGGAAGTGGAGCTGAGCTGTGGCCCTGGTGTTCGAGCTGGTTGAAACCTGGAGACAGGGGGAGCGATGTCTGGGTCTTTTTCCGTCTACCAAGACAGTGAAGCTGGCTGCTGTGTAGGTGGGGGTGCTGGTTGATACTGGGGGTTACGGGACCTCTTGGCTGGCCGGGTTGGTGATTATGGTTGCTGTGATGGTTGATGCTGGGGGTTACGGGACCTCTTGGCTGGCCGGGTTGGTGATGATGGTTGCTGTGTGGGTGGAGGTGCTGGTTGATGCTGGGGGTTACGGGACCTCTTGGCTGGCCGGGTTGGTGATGATGGTTGCTGTGTGGGTGGAGGTGCTGGTTGATGCTGGGGGTTACGGGACCTCTTGGCTGGCCGGGTTGGTGATGGCTGCTGTGTGGGTGGGGGTGCTGGTTGATGCTGGGGGTACACAAAAACAAATAAGTTAGGACGTGCATGATCAATTTCATTGAAATAAAGTTTACACCTCCTCTCTTGTCTTCATTCCAGATGTCTGTCTGTCTGTCTGTCTGTCTGTCTGTCTGTCTGTCTGTCTCTCTCTCTCTCTCTCTCTCTCTCTCTCTCTCTCTCACTCTCTCTCTCTCTCTCTCACCACACACACACACACACACACACACACACACACACACACACACACACACACACACACACACACACACACACACACACACACACACACACACACACACACACCACACACACACACACACACACACACACACACACACACACACACACACACACACACACACACACACACACACACTCCAAACAAGAATCTGGAAGATGTGTGAGGATTTGACATATCCTTCAGCTAATCTTCTCTTTATCTAACGTTATTCCAATTTATCACTTGTGCTAGCTGTCCTGTCCACCACAAATCACAGCAAATAACACCTGAATGAGATGTGGGAATACTGTATCTTCCATTTCAAAACTCTACAGAGATTTATAATTTTAAATTAAGTATAAATATAGGCCTACTAAACATAAATAAATAAAATTATATGAAAGATCAAACCACATCTATACATCTAGTATAAACAATATGATAAACACATCAATGGCCAAAACCTATCGATTCATCACTACTTGAGATAGGCCTACTGTTATTCAAATTGTGAATTGAGGTGAAGAAATATTACATTAGTAATCATAAGGAGACAAGCAAGAACAGCCTACAACTTTAGTATTTGTAAGTGTACCCCGGTTTTACACAAGAAAATAACTTTTACATAAAGTAAACACTTTGCTAAAGGCGCAGTCAATTTGTCAAAGCAGCACAGCGCATCTTATTTTAGCCAAGATGGTCACCATGCAAACAAGGTTTTTATAAAATAAATACGCTTACCTGTCTTCAACTGGATCTCTTCTTTGATCATAATCCTCATCTTCATCAGAAGAAAATCCATCAGGCTCAGAAACTTGTCTTTCATCCTCGTCGCTGCTATCCAAAACCGCCGCAAGTATGTCTTTCAATGTCAATGTCTTCGCCATTTTCACTCCTCGTCGTCTTCTTACTTTTCCTCTTCTTTATATATATTTTGCCATGTTTTTTTCACTGACTTTTTCTTTCGCAGACTTTTTTACTCTTTCTCTCTCCATGTCATGGAGAGGTTAAGGTATCCAAAGCACATCAACTGACTACAGGGGTTCCCCAGGGTTTAGTGCTTGGGCCCCCCCTTCTCCATTTTCACCACACACGGGACCCACATACAGCACAGGTTTTCTCTTACCATTTCTATCTGATGACACTCAGCCTACCCCTCATTTCAACCAATGATCCCCCAGTAATGCACAGATCTCAAGCTGTCTGGCTGACATCCGGGATGGATGAAGGAACATCACCCGCAGCTCAACCTGACAAAGACTGAGCTTCTCGCCTCCCGCTAATCTGTCTCCACAGCACGACTTCACTATCCAGCTAGACTCTTCTCAATCACCCCATCAAGGGCGGTTTAGAAACTTGGTGTAATCTTTGAGACCGCTGACCTTTACAGACCACATTACAAAACAGCTCGATCATGCGGTTTGCAATGTACAACATCAGGAAACAGGCCCTTTTCCCAACTGAGCATGCAACACAACTTCTTGTCCCGGGCCCCGGTTACTTGGCTTGATTACGCAATGCTCTTTTTGGCTGGACTTCCATCATTGCAACTAAACCCCTACAAATGATC